>PISX010029428.1:0-20061 GCA_004024625.1 Mellivora capensis
AAAAAAAAAAAAAAAAACCACAACAACAAACAGGAACAGTAAAGAAATTTGAAGTCTTTGGCACTTAAAGCTATAGCAACGTTAAAAACTAGCAAACAACTCCTAACCAGATGAACATAAAACTTAACACAAAATACCTATTTATCTCAGTTCCTATTACCCAACAAATCATTTCTAGATATCCATAAGAAAAAAAATTTCAAGGCATACTTAAAGGAAAGGAAAAGCAGTCTTAAGAGATAAAGCAAGTATCAGAAGCATACTCAGATATGACACAAATTTTGAAATTAACAGAGAATTAAAATAACTATGATAAACATGTTAGGGGAAAAGGTAGATGACAAGCAATAACATATGGGTAATGTAAAGAAAAGACATTGAAATATTAGGCAAGAATGTTTTTAAGATTTTATTTATTTATTCACTTACAAGAGAAAGAGAGAGTGCGCGAGAGAGAGCACAAGTGGAGGAGAGAGGCAAAGGGAGAGGGAGAAGCAGAAAACCTGCTGAGCAGGGAGCCCAAATCAGGGCTCAATCCCAGGACCCTGGAATCATGACCCCAACAGAAGGCAGACACTGAGCTGACTGAACCACTGAGGAGATCTGAAAAAAAAATTTAAGTGATACAGATCACTGTATATATAAATCGCATCTTTATCCATTCATCTATCAGTGGGCACTTAGGTTGCCTCCATATCCTGGCTATTGTCAATAATGCTGCAATAAACATAATGGTGCATATATCTTATTATATTACATTTTCTTTGAATAAATACCCAGTAGTGGAATTACTGGATCCTATTTTTAATTTAATTTTTTTATTTTTTTATTTTTATTTTTAATTTAATTCAATTAATATTTTTTTAATTTTTTTACTTTAATTTAATTAATTTTTAATTCCAGTATAGTCACATACAGTGTTATATTAGTATCAAGAGTACAGTATAGTGATTTAATAATTCCTTACATCACCTGGTGCTCATCACAACAAGAGCACTCCTTAATACCCATCGCCTATTCCACCCATCCCCCCACCACCTCCCCCCTGGTAACCATCTGCCTGTTCTCTCTAGATAAGTGTCTGCTTCTTGGTTTGTATCTCTCACTTTTTCTCTTTTGTTCATTTTTTTTTTCTTAAGTTCCACATATGAGTGAAATCATACAGTATTTGTCTTTCTCTGGCTGACATATTTGACTTAGCATTGTACTCCCTAGCTCCATCCATGTTGTTGAAAATGGCAAGTTTTCATTCTTCATGGTTGAATAATATCTCATTATACATAATTGAATATAATTTATTACATAATATATATTTATAATAAATAATAATATAATATATTATATATATAATGGAATTCCAATGTAATATGGAATATACATATAATCCATATTTTCCATAATTAGGCTATTGTAAATAATGCTGTAATAAACATAGGGGTGCATGTATCCCTTTGAAATAGTATTTTTGTATTTTGGGGGCAATACCCAGTAGTATGATTGGTGGATCATTGGCTAGTTCTGAGGGACTCCCATACTGTTTTCTACAGTGGATACACCAGTTTGGATTCCTACCAAGTGTTTACAAATGTGTCCCTTTTCTCCACATTCTCATCAATACTTGTTTCTTGTATTGTTGGTTTTAGACATTCTGACAGGTGTCAGGTGATATTGTATTGTAGTCTTGATTTGCATTTCTCTGATGATGAGTGATGTTAAGCATCTTTTTGTGTGTCTGCTAGCCATCTGTATGTCTTTGGACAAAATGTCTATTCATATTTTCTGTCCATTTTTAAATTGGATGATTTAGTTTTTTGGTGTTGAATTGCAGAAGTTCTTATATATTTTGGATGCTAACCATTAACTGAACGTGTCATTTGAAAATAATTTCTCCCATTCAGTATGTTGCCTTTTAGTTTTGTTTTTCTCTCACTGGTTATACAAACTCAATGTGCAGAAACTTTTAATTTTGATATAGTCCTAATAGTTCACCTTTGCTTTTCTTTCCCTTGCCGCAGGGGGCCTATCTAGAAAAAAGTTAGTATGGCCAATGTCAGAGAAGTTAATGCCTGTGCTTTCTTTTAGGAATTTTATGGTTTCAGGTCTCACATTTAGATTTTAAGCCATTTTGAATTTAATTTTGTGTGTGGTATAAGGAGGTGGTCCAGTTTCATTCTTTTGCATGTGGCTATCCAGTTTTCCCAGCCCCATTTGTTGAAGAGACTGTCTTTTTCTCATTGAATATTCTTTCCTGCTTCATTGAAAATCGACCATATAATTCTGGGTTTATTTCTGGGTTTTCTCTTCTGTTCCATTGAATTCTGTGTTTATTTTTGTGCCTACTGTTTAGATTACTACATATTGTAATATAATTTGAAGTCTGGAATACCTTCAGCTTTGTTTTTCTTTTTCAAAATTGGTTTGGATTATTTGGCGTCTTTCATGCTTCCATATAAATTTTAAGGTTTTTTTGTTCTAGTACTGTGAAAAATGCTGTTGATATTTTGACAGAGATTGCATTAAATCTGTAGGTTGCTTAGGTAGTATAGACATTTTAACAACACTTGTTCTTTAAATCCATGAGCATGGAATGTCTTCCCATTTCTTTGTGTCATCTTCGATTTTTTTCATCAATGTTTTATAGTTTTCAGATTATAGGTCTTTCAGCTCTTTGGTTAGGTTTATTCTTGGGCATCTCATTATTTTTGTGTGAATGTAAATAGGATTTTTTTTTCTTAACATATTTCTTCTGCCTCGTTAATAGTGTATAGAAATGTGACAGATTTATGCCCATTGGTTTTGTATCCTGTGACTTTACTGAACTCACTTATCAGTTCAAGTAGGTTTTTGATGGAGTCTTTAGGGTTTTCTATATAGTTAGATGTCATCTCAAATAGTGACTTTTAATTCTTCCTCCCCACTTCAGACACCCTTTATTTATTTTTGTTTCTAATTACTGTGGATAGGACTTCTAGTATTATAGTGAATGAAAGTATGAGAGTGGACATTCATGTCTTATTTCTGACTCCAGGAGGAAAGTTCTCAGTTTTTCCCCCATTGAGGATAATATTTGCTGTGGGTTTTTCGTATATGGCCATTATTATGTTGACATGTTTTCTTCTGAAACTACTTTGTTGAGGGCTTTCAGCATGATGGAGTTTGTGCTTTGCCAAATGCTTTTTCTGTGTCTATTGAAAAGATCATAAGTTTTGTATCTTTTCCCTATTGATGTGATGTATCACATTGATTGATTTGCAAATATTGAGCACACAGGAATAAATCCCACTTGATTGTGGTGATTTTTTTTTAAAAGCATTTTTGGATTTGGCTTGCTAGTATTTTTTTTTGAGGATTTTTGCATGTATTACTACATGCAATATTTCCTCAGAAATTTTGTCCTGTAGTTCTCTCTTTTTGTGGTGTCTTTATCTGGTTTTAGTATCAGCATAATGCTGGCTTTGTAGAATGAATTTGGAAGTTTTCCTTCCTCTTACATTTTGTGGAATAATTTGACAATACTTTTTATTATTGTCATATTATCATATTTTATTATATTATTACTATCATACTATGATATATCATATCATTATTATATCATATTATTGTCATATTATTAACTCTTTTTGAAATATTAGGTAGAATATGAAGCCATCTGGTCCTGGACTTTTGTTTTTTGGAAGTTTGTAGATTACCAGTTCAATATATTTGCTGGTAATTTGTCTGTTCAAATTTTCTATTTCTTCCTGCTTCAGTGTTGGTAGGTTATATGTTTCTAGGAAATCATCCATTTCTTCTAGGTTGTCTATTTTTTGGCATATTTTGCTTATATTCTCTTTTAATTGCAATTCTGTGTTGTTAGTTGTTATTTCTCCTGTTTCATTTGTTATTTTGTTTGTTTTCATCTATCTTCCTTTTTTTAATGAGTCTGGTTAGAGGTTTATCATTTTTCTTGATCTTTTTAAGGAATAAGCTCCTGGTTTCCTTGATGTGTATGATTGTTTTTGTAGTTTGTATATAATTTATTTCTGTTCTATTCTTTATTATTTCCTACCTTCTGCTGGGTTTGGGTTTTGTTTGTTGTTCCTTTTCTAGCACTTTTAAGTGTAAGGTTATATTGGTTATTTGAGATTTTTTATTGCTTCTTGAGGTAGGCCTGTACTACTATAAATTTCACTCAGAACTGCTCTTGCCACTTCCCCAAAGGATTTGGACCATTGTGTTCATTTTCCTCTCTTTCCATTTACTGTTTGATTTCTACTTAATTTCCTAGTTGATCAATTCATTGTTTAGTAGCATTTTATTTAACCTTCATGTATTTCTGGTATTTCCAGAATTTTTCTTGTGGTTTACTTCTACTTTCATAGCACTGTGTTCAGAAAAGTTGCATGGTAGGGCGCCTGGGTGGCTCAGTTGGTTGAGCGGCTGCCTTAGGCTCAGGTCATGATCCCGGACTTCCAGGATCAAGTCCTGCATCGGGTTCCCAGCTCCTGGGGAGCCTGCTTCTCCCTCTGACCTTCTCCTCTCTCATGCTCTCTCTCACTCATTCTCTCTCAAATAAGTAAATAAAATCTTTTTTAAAAAGTTACATGGTATAACTTCAATATTTTTTAAATTTTTTGAAACTGGTTTTGTGACCAAATATGTGATCTACTCCATGTGCATTTGAAAGAATGTGTGTTTTGCTATTTTAGGGTGGAATATTCTGAATATATGTTTTAAGTCCAGGTAGTCTTTCAAAGCTACTCATTCTTTATTGATTTTCTGTTTAGATGATCTGTCCATCAATTTATGTGAGGTATTAAAATTCCCTGCTATTATTGCATTACTATGGATTAATTTATGTTTGTTATTAATAGTTTTATGTATTTGGGTGTTCCCATGTTGGGTGCATAAATATAATTATTAGATCTTCTTGTTGGATTGTCCTTCTTAGGATATTAGTGCCCTTCTTTGTTTCCTTTTACAGACTTTGTTTTAAAGTCTATTTTGTCTGATATAAGTATTCGTACTCTTGCTTTATTTTGAATTCATTTGCATTATAAATTTTTCTCCAGTCCCTCACTTTCCATCTGCAGGTGACTCTAAGTCTGAAATGAATATCTTGTAGGCAGCATATAGACAGTTCTTGTTTTTTCATCAGTTCTGTCACCCTATGTCTTTGGATTAAAGCACTTAGTCCATTTCCATTCAAAGTAATGATAGATACGTATTTATTGCCATTTAGTTATACCTTTTGTGATTGGTTTTGCTTTTCTCTGATCCTTTCTAATCTTTCTCTGTTTCATGGTTTGCTTGTTTTCTTTAATGATATACTTGGTTTCATACTCTTTTGCTTATCTATTATTGTTTTTTCATTTTTGTTACCACTCAGCTTATATATAACATATTCTGCATAAAGCAGTCTATATTAAGCTGATGATCACTTAACTTGAAGTCGTTCTTTACTCCTCTCCCCTCTACATTTCAGGTAATTGAGATCATATTTTACATTATTTTATTTTGTACTTCTCTTGACTGTATTCTACATATATACGTACATACCTATGTATATGTATACTTGTATATATATATATGTATATATATACATATATATATATATATAGTTTGTTTGTTTGTTTTGCTTTTGTGCTTCCTATTTTTCTTACTCTTCCTTATGGTTTTTGTTTCCAATGCAGAGTTTTCCTGCATATTTTCTTGTAGGGCCAATTTAGCAATCATAAATCCTTTTAACTTTTGTTTGTCTGAGAAACTCTTTACCTCTCCTTCTATTCTGAATGATAACCTTGCTGGATAAAGTATTCCTGGCTGAAGATTTTTCTCTTTCCAAACTTTGATTACATCATGCCACTTTCTTCTGGCCTGCAAAGTTTCTGTTGAGATATCCACTGATAGCCTTAGGGGGTTACCTTTGTATATAATTGTCTTCTTTTCTCTTGCAACTTTAAAAATTCTTCTTCTTTTTTGTTTTAATCATGATTTTGGGGGGGCATTTTAATTACTGTGTCTTGGTGTGGATCCTTTAGGTTGAGTTTATTGGGATACCTCTGTTCCTCCTAAATCTAGATCTGTCTCCCTCCCCAAATTCAGGAAGTTTTCAGTTATTTCTTCAAATACAGTTTCAGCCCCCCTTCTTTCTCTACTCCTTCTAGATCCCTATAATGTGAAAGTTATGCTTTGATGAAGTCATTAAGTTCTCTAAGTCTATTCTTATTATGCAGATTTTTGTTTTGGTTTTGGTTTCTTTTGTTTTATTTTGTTTATTTTGTTTTGTTTTGTTTTGTTTTGCCTCTCAACTTTCATTTTGATTGCTTTCCATTACTCTGTCCTCTGGTACCTTCCTCCGCTTCCTGTAGTCTATTATGTATTCCATCTATCGTATTTTCAATTTCATTTATTGAGTTCTTTATCTCTGATACGGTATTTTTTATGTCTTGGTCAAGGGTTTCACTGCTGTCTTCCATCCTTTTCTGAAGTCCAGTGAGTAACTTTAAGATCATTACTTTGAATTTTCCATTATGCATAATACTTATTTCTATTTCATTTAGATCTCCTATGGTGAATTTGTCCTATTCTTTCATTTGGGACACATTTCTCTGTCTCCTAATTTTTTCTATCTTTCTGTGTCTGTTCCTGTGCATTAAGAAAGTCAGCTCTGTTTTTGTGCCCAAAAGAGGTGGCTTTATAAAGAAAAGGACCTATAGTGCCCCGCAAGGTAGTGACCCCTTTTCACCATTCCATTTCAATGGAGTCTCCTATGTGTGTTAGTTGCATCTTGTTATTGTGTTGTAGTCACTTTTTATTTCAGTCCAGATGTCTGCACTGACTTTTAGCTATTATGGGCTGTGCTTGCTCTTTGTGATGTTAGTGAGACCCATGCAGGCTGACTCTGAGGAGGCGTGGCCACTGGAAGGCTCATGAGTGGGGTGGCAGTGTTGGCAAAATTTGCATTGAGCCTCTAGCCCTAGGCTAGATCCCCCACAGTGTGGTGGCTGCAAGGGGTGGCAAAAGGTGACAATGGAAACTGGGGCATGGTGGGTGTAGGTGCTGTCAGTGGCTGAGGGTGCATGGCATCTGTGAGTGTGGTGGCAGGACAGGTCATGTGTGTGGTGTTAGCAAAATCTGTGCTGAATTGCTAGTCCTAGGCCCAATCTCCTGAAGCAGGGTGGCCACTGTGGGCATTGTGGGAGGAGGCAGCAGGTGGGTGAGTGAACGTTCAGTTAAAATTTGTGCTGAGCCTAGAGTAGAGGCCAACAGACTTGGAGTAGATTACTCCTCAGGAGAAGTCATGAGCAAGGCACACTGCTAGTAGTTCAGGTAGCAGGTGTCTGTGCAAAACTGTTTTCCACAGGTGGTTCTGTGTTTTTACTGGAGGATAGGGGAGGAAAATAACCCCTGGCATGTCCTTTGTTCACAGAGAAGTCTGCCAAAGCACTCCAAAATCAGTGTAAACAGATTTCCCTGCCTTTTGCCCCAGTGGTTGTCCAAACTGTTCCTTTTGTGTTGCCTATCCAGAGCCTTCTGTCTCTTTAAGGGTGATGACCCAGTGATCACTCTCCCTTCCAGCTTTCCCAGTGCCGAGTCACCTGAATTTAAAGCTCTGGGATCCAAGTCTCACTGGTTGTACAAACTCATGGAATTCAGCCTGTCTGGTTTTCAAGGTCAAATGTTATGAAAATTTGTTTTCCCCATGTGGACTCCTTGGTGCATTCCCCTCTCTGAACCCACAACTTCTTCCCTCTTGCAGGCTGCTCCTGAACACTGTTTTTACCCTTCCTAAGCTCTTCAGTGTGGCTTCTTGTCTTCATCTAGTTGTGGAATTTGTCCTGCCAGTCTTTGGATTACTCACAGGTTTAGTTACTCAGATGTGAGTAATATCTAATTATAAACATGGAGTTGGGTGAGTTTCCAGTCCTTCTACTCTGTCATCGTCCTAAGCTCCTGGTATTTCTATTTTTAATTTTTTAAGGAACTTCCACACCATTTTCTTTAGTGGCTGTTCCAGCTTACATTCCCAGCAGTGCATAGAAGTTCTTTATATTTTTTGGAAATTCACCTCTTATTGGATATACTACTTGCAAATATCTTCTCCCACTCAGTAGGTTGCCTCGTGTTTTATGGATGGTCTCCTTTGCTCTACAATATTACTCAGCCATAAAAAAAAGTGCGATCTTGCCATTTGCAACAAGCTGGATGGATGTAGAGAGTATTATACTATGTGAAATAAGTTAAACAAAGAAAGACAAATACCATATGATTTCACTTACATGTGTAATCTAAAAACAAAACATAGTAAATAAAAAAACAGAAACAGACCTGTAGGTGTAGAAAATAAACTGGTGCTTGCCAGAAGGGGGAATGGGCAAAATGGGTAAAGAGGAATGAGAAGTCAAGGTTTCCAGTTATGAAATGGATAAATCATGGGGATGAAAGTTACTATTAGGAAATATAATCAGTTGTATTGTAGTAGTATTGTATGATAGATGGTAGCTAGACTTTGGTGAGTTTAGGATAATGTATAGGTCTGTCAAATTACTATGTTGTATACCTGAAATAGTGTAACATTGTCAACTATACTTCATTTCTTAAAAAATGCTACAGATCTCTGGTTTCTAGTTCGGTATGTAACTTGAAAGTGATCACAGTAAGAAAAAAACTGAACATCAACAGCTCTTTAGATCCATTAAAGAATTGATGTTATAGGACAAGCCACCACACTGAAAATTAGAGATACAGGCAAACACAGAGACAGTTTACTTGAAGAATAAATGACCAAAAGCCACCACTGGAGCCAGTATTAGCTGTTTTTACTCAAACAATGTTTTGTCATTTAGCATTGACTTTTGATCTCAGAATTTTGATCTCTCTGTCTGAATTCCCTTTTAATATACCTTGTAATTTTTCTGCCTTTCAACAAAAAATTAGAAGACATATTAAAAGGTAAAATTTAGAGTCTGAAGAGATAAAAGCAAACATCAGAACTGGACTCACAATAGCAGGAATGTTGGTATTATTCAACTGAAATTTTAAAATAACTATGATTAACATGTGAATAGCTCTAATTAAAAACCATAGATAATGATGCAAGCAGAGAGAAGGAAGTTCTAAGATCCAAAAGAATTGCTAGAATACAAAGTTACCATAACTGAATGTCTTTGATAAGCATTAGACTAGCAATGGCCAAGGGAAAAAGTCATTGAAACTGAAGATAGAGCCGTAGAAACTTCTCAAACTGAAAATCCAAAGACAAAAATTGGGGGGAAAAGCCTGGAACAAAATATCTAAGACTCTTGAGCAATAGCAAAAAGTATACCATATATTTCTGGTAAATACCAGAGTGAAAAGAAAGAAATAGAAGAAATATTTGAATCAATAATGACTGTGAATTTCTCAATATTAATGTCAAACCCTAAACCAAGATTCAGGAAACCCCAATAATACCATGTGTGATAAATGACTGAAATTGTATACTTCTTTTAAGAACAATTCTTATTCTTAGCTGATTTAACATAAGAATGTGTTAAGGAAGACATGTGTTGTAATGAGCACTGGGTGGTTTGGGTTTTTTGTTTTGTTTTTTTATTTTTATTGTGTAATGATAGTCACCATAAAATATATCATTAGTTTTTGATGTAATATTCCAAGATTCATTGTTTACATATAAAAACCAGTGCTCCATGCAATACAGGATTTCCTTAATATCAACCACCAGGCTTACCCATCCCCCCATCCCTCTACTCTAAAATCCTCTGTTTCTCAGAGTCCACAAACTCTCATGGTTCCTCTTCCCCTCCAATTCCCCCCCTTCACTCTTACTTTCCTTCTAATGTAAATGAAATGGTATTATAATTGACTTTCTCTGTTTGACTTATTTCACTCAGAATAATCTCCTCCAATCCTATCCATATTGATGCAAAAGTTGGATATTCATCCTTTCTGATGACTACTATTCCATTGAATATATGGACCACATCTTCTTTATCCATTTGTCTGTTGAAGGGCATCTTGACTCTTTCTACAGTTTGGTTATTGTGGACATTGCTATTATGAACATTGGGGTACATATGGCCCTCCTTTTCACTACATCTGTATCTTTCAGGTAAACACCCAGTAGTGCAATTGCAGGGTCATAGGGTAGCTCTATTTTTAATTTTTTTGAGGAATCTCCACACTGTTTTCCAAAGTGGCGCACCAACTTGCATTCCCATCAATAGTGTAAGAGGTTTCCACTTTCTCTACATCCTCTCCAACATTTGTTGTTTCCTGCCCTGTTAACCTTTGCCATTCTAACTGGTGCAAGTTCATATCTCAATGTGGTTCTGATTTGAATTTCCCTGATGGCTAATGATTATGAACATTTTTTTTTCATGTGTCTGATAGTTGTTTGTGTATCTTCAATGGAGGAGTGTCTGTTCATTTCTCCTGCCCTTTTTTTGACTTATCTGTTTTTGGTGTCCTTTATAGATCTTGGATATCAGCCCTTTGTCCATACTGTCATTTGTAATATCATCTCCCATTCTGTGGGTTGCCTTTCTTTTGTTGACTGTTTCCTTTGCTGTGCAGAAGCTTTTTATCTTGATGAAGCCCCAAAAGTTCATTTTAATTTTTGTTCCCTTGCCTTGGAGATGTGTCTTGAAAGAAGTTGCTGTGGCTGATGTCGAAGAGGTTACTGCCTATGTTCTCCTCTAGGATTTTGATGGATTCCTGTCTCACATTGAGGTCTTTCATCCATTTTGAGTTTATCTTTGGGTACGGTGTAAGAGAATGGTCAAGTTTCATTCTTCTATATATAGTTATCCAATTTCCCAGCACCATTTATTAAAGACACTGGCTTTTTTCCACTGGATATTTTTTCCTGCTTTGTCGAAGATTATTTGACTGTAGAGTTGAGGGTCCATGTCTGGGCTCTCTACTCTCTTCCATCAATCTATGTGTATGTTCTTGTGCCAGTACCATGCTGTCTTGATGATCACAGCTTTGTTATAATGCTTTAAATCCAGCAATGTGATGCCCCCAGCTATGCTTTTCTTTTTCAGCATTTCCTTGGCGACTCAGGAATTTTTCTGATTCCATACAAATTTTTGGATTGTTTGTTCCAGCACTTTGAAAAATGCCTTTGATATTTTGATTAGGATAGCATTAAAATTATAGATTGCTCTGGGCAGCATAGATGTTTTAATGATACATATTTTTCTGATCCTTGAACATGAAATTTTTTCCCATCTTTTTGTGTCTTCTTTAATTTCTTTCATGAGCGTTCTGTAGTTCTTTGAGTATAGATCCTTTACCTCTTTGGTTAGGTTTATTCAAAGGTATCCTATGCTCTTTGGTGCTATTGTAAATAGAATCGACTCTCTAATTTCCCTTTCAACAATTTCATTGTTAGTGAATAAGAAAGCAACTTATTTTGGTGCATTGATTTGTATACTGCCACATAACTAAATTGCTGTATGAGTTCTAGTAAGTTGGGGGTTGAAACTTTTGGGTTTTCCACATAAAGTATCATGTCATCCGCTAAGACAGAGAGATTGACTTCTTTTTTGCCGCTTTGAATAGCTTTTATTTGTTTTTGTTGTCTGATTGCTGTTGCTAGGACTTCTAGTACTATGTTGAGCAAGAGTGAGCATCCTTGTCGTGTTCCTGATATCAGTGGGAAGGCTCTCAGGTTTTCCCCATTGAGAAAAATATTCGCTATGGGTTTTTCATAGATGGATTTTATGAAGTTGAGGAATGTTCCCTCTATCCCGATACTCTGAAGAGTTTTAATCAGGTAAGGATGTTGTATTTTGTCAAATGCTTTTTCTGCATTAATTGAGAGGACCATGTGGTTCTTCTCTCTTCTCTTATTGATTTGTTCTATCACAGCGACTAATTTGCGAAAGTTGAACCACGCTTGCATCCCAGGGATAAATCCTACCTGGTCATGTTTGAAAATCTTCTTAATGTACTGTTGGATACTGTTAGATAGAATCTTTTTGAGAATCTTGGTACCCATATTCATTGGGGATATTGCTCTAAAATTCTCCTTTTTGGTGGGGTCTTTTCCTGGCTTGGAGATCAAAGTGATGCTGTCTTCATAGAAAGAGTGTGGAAGTTTTCCTTCTGTTTCTATTTTTTGAAACAGCTTCAGGATCATAGGTAGTATTTCTTCTTTGAATATTTGGTAGAATTCCTCAGGGAATCCATCAGGTCCTGGACTTTTATTTTTTGGGAGGTTTTTGGTCACTGCTTCAATCTCATTACTAGATACTGGCCTATGCACACTGTTAATTTGTTTCTGTTTCAGTCTTGGAAGTTCATAGGTTTCCAGGAATGCATTCATTTCTTCTAGTTTGACTAACTTATTGGCATATAGCTGTTGATAATAATTTACGATGACTATTTCTATTTCCTTGGTATTATTCATGATCTCTCCTCTTTCATTCCTAATTTTCTTATCTGGGTCCTTTCTCTTTTCTTTTGAATTAGTCTGGCCAGTGATTTATCAGTCTTAATTCTTCCAAAGAACTAACTTCTATTTTCATTGATGTGTTCTATTATATCTCTGGTTTCTAACTCATTGATATCTGCTCTAATCTTAATTATGTCCCTTCTTGTGCATGGGGTTGGCTTAATTTGTTGTTGATTCTCCAATTCCTTAAGGTGTAAAGAGAGTTTGTGTATTTGGGATTTTTCAATTTTTTTGAGTGAGGTTTGTATTTCCCCCCATAGGACTGCCTTTGCCATATCCCACAGGTTTTGGACTTATGTGTCTTCATTCTCATTGGTTTCCATGAATTGTTTAAGTTCTTCTTTGATTTCCTGGTTGATCTAAACATTCATGAGCAGGATGGTTTTTAGCTTCCAAGTGTTTGAACTTCTTCCAAACTTTTTCTTGTGGTTGAGTTCCAGTTTCAAAGTATTGTGGTCTGAGAATATGCGGAGAATAATCTCGGTCTTTTGGTACTGGTTGAGACCTGATTTGTGACCCAGTATGTGGTCTATTCTGGAGAAAGTTCCATGCGTGCTTGAGAAGAATGTGTAGTGTGCTGTTTTAGGGTAGAATGTTCTATATGTATCTATGAGGTTCATCTGGTCCAATGTGTCATTCAATGCTCTTGTTTCTTTGTTGATTTTCTGCTTGGATGATCTGTCCGTTGTTGAGAGTGGCATGTTAAGATCCCCTACTATTGTGTATTCTTATTAATATGCCTCTTTATTTTGATTAACACTTGGCTTATGTAGTTGGGTGCTCCCATTTGGGGGGCATAAATATTTAGAGTTGTTTGATCTTCTTGTTGGATAGACCCTTTAAGAATGATGTAATGTCCTTCTGTACCTCTGACTATAGTTGTTAGCTTAAAATGTAATTTGTGATATGAGAATCACTACCCCAGTTTTCTTTTGAGACCCATTGCCATGAAAGATGGTTCTCCATCCTTTTACTTTCAGTCTGAATGTATCTTCAGGTTCAAAATTAGTCTCTTGTTGACAGCACATGCATGGGTCCCATCTTTTTATCCAGTCTGCAACCTTGGGTCATTTTATGGGAGCATTTAGGCTGTTCACATTGAGAGTGATTATTGAAAGATAAGTTTTTAATGTCATCATGTTGCCTATGAAGTCCTTGTTTCTATAGATTGTCTCTGTATATTTCTGTTCTGTATCACTCTTGGGGTCTTTCTTCTTTTATAGAACCCCCCTTAAATTTTCTTGTAGTGCCAGCTTTGTGGTCACATAATCTTTTAGACTTTCCTGGTCTTGGGAGCTCTTTATTTTTCCATTCTGATTCCATTCTGAATGTCAGCCTTGAGGTATAAAGTATTCTGGCTGAATTTTCTTCTCATTTAGTGCCCTGAATATGTCTTGCCAACCCTTTCTGGCTTGCCAGGTTTCTGTGGACAGGTTTGATGCTATTCCTCCTTCCTCAGTACCTAAAGAATCTCTTCCCCCTAGCTGCCCTAAGACATCTTCTCTGAATTTATGATTCATAAATTTCATTATATGTCTGGAGATCTTTCTACCTTCATCGATCTTGGGGAGTGTCCTCTCTGCCTCTAAGACATGAACACTTGTTCCATTCCCCATATTAGGGGAATTCTCAGGTAGGATTTGTTCAACTGTATCTTGTGGTTCTCTCTCTCTTTCCACCCCATCAGGGATCCCAATAATTCTGACATGGGAGCGTTTCATGGCATCATTTATTTCTCTAATTCTGTTTTCATGGCTTTTAACCTATTTTTTCCAGGACTCCTCCTGATTCTTCTTTTCTATCATTTTGTCTTCTAGATCACTAATTTAATCTTCTGCTTCATTCACCCTAGCTGTTAGAGTATTTATATTAGATGGGATCTCGTTGATAACATTTTTGAGTTCTGTCAGATCAGCTCTCCCTTCTGCCCTTAGCAATGCTATGTTGCCACTAATGTTTTTTTTCCAACCTAACCATTACCTGGATAAGGGTTACCCTGAATTCTATTTCTGACATCTTGCTTATGTCCATATCCAGGAGTTCTGTGACAGAGGTTACAGTCTTTGAATTTTTCCTCTGTTGGAGGACTAATTCTGGTGAGAGGTGGTTGAGGGGATGTATAGCTGAAAATATCAACCATGATCCAAGCATGGTGCACCCTGCAAAGGTTTGGAGCAATCAGAAGTCATCACCAACAAGAAAGAAAGAAGAAAAAGGAGGGGAAAAAACAGCCAAAATGAGCCCCAATAGTAAGATTTATAAAGTACAAGAACAAAATGAACAAACAAAAGACCAATAATAAAAGAAAAAAAAAAAAGAACCTAGCTCACTGAATCCCAAGAATAACATTTATAACGTACAAAAACACCAACAAAAGAGTAAGATGGGAAGGTGGTTATAATTCCTCCTTGTGGGCAACGAACAGTATTTCAATTCTTTCTGATGGTATCTTGTTATCTTTGTTAGAGGACTATACTCTCCAGAGATACAGGGAAGTTAAAACTGGTATATATCTATAGGAGTAGTACTGAATAGAGAGAAAGGAATATGTCGAAGCTCATATCTATGTATATTAAAAAAAAGAAACAGAAGTATTTGCATGAAGAAAGTTCAACTTAAAAAGTTATTATGGAATAAATATATTAGTGCAAGAGTATTAAATATATAGCTGAAATGGGAGGTAAGTAAAAAAAAAAGTAAAAGATCAAGTATCATGAGAAAAAAATTCAAAAGAGAGAGAGGGAGAGAGAAGTTGTATCTACAAAATATAGAGACTGTGGGACAACACTGTGAGCTTAATATATTGTTTCCCCTGATGTTGGGGTTTTTACAGTTTTATGGGAACCCTGTGGTGGTTGTCCTCTTGTTCTTTTGGCTTGTCTTCTGGGGGAGGGGCCTGCCAAATTGTTTTTCAGTCATTTCTGCTTGGGTTGAGTTGCTCTGACCCCAGCAAGGGTCTGGGCTCCCTGGAAACCAGTTTTTCAGGTTTTTGTTCTCCAAAGGTTTTTGTTCTTTTGTGGCTTTTCATACCTTTTCAGAAGGTCAGAGCAAAACAAACTGCACCCAGATCTCCACCTCAAAGAGAAGCCACAGTCTGCTCCCCTCTGAATGGCCCAGAATACACAGACTCCCCCTCTGCTAACTCCATTGAACACTGCAAACTCCCACAGGTGGTGCACCCCCCACAGCCACCATCTCAGTGGTCGCCTGGGGTCCCCACTTTTTTCTGTACCCTCATGTAACCAAAACCACAAGCAATCCTGGCAGCTGCCATTCCCAGCACCACTGACTAGGTGAACCCATGCTGGGTGTGCTCAGCTCCAATGGAGGTGGAGGCAGTGGAACTGGCTGTGGTGGCCACAGACCCAGTGACTTCCAACTTGAGCCTGTGTTGAGCTCTCTCAGGCATGGGCAGGTACCAGCTTTAGCTGTCGTGGCACATTATGCTTGGGTCCATACCTGAGGCTTCCAGGTCCCAGCAATTGTCCCTTAAATCCCTTTATTCTGAGTGTTATTATTAATCCCTTCCTGTCATGCAGGGACCGATCTCTAAGCTAGTGCTGGTCACCAAGCACAGGGCATTTTTGCATTTGGGGTATTACTTGCTTCTGGTGGCCCCTTCCCCTTTCTGTTTATCCTCTGATATCAGTCTATGCACTCCCAACTCCACTGTACCTCACCACTGAGGATCCTCTGCCCCCATATAGATCCAGAAGTGTATAATCTTACATCTCAGGCTGATTGCACAGGTGTTCAGGGTGCTCTGGTAGATATCTAACTCACTTCAGGGTCCTTGTTGAAATAGGGTCTCCTACTCATCTGCCATCTTGCCCCCTCCCCATTTTCAGCACTAGATGTTATATGCAAATAATAAAACATGGAACTCTGCATCAAAAACTAATGATGTACTCTATGGTGACTAACATGACAATTAGAGGGAAGAAAATGAAATAAAATAATAAAATAATAGGAATGATGTATTTGGTGATGATAGTCTATAAATGAAAGGGACTGGATAAAGAAATTATAATACTTTCTCTTAAGATGTTCAAATTGGCCATAAATTGGTATAGTGTTATATAAAAGTGCACTGAGTTAGTTGTACATGTATATTGTGAACTCTAGGACAATCACGAAAAAAAGGCAAAATAAGGAACATAATTGATATACTAAGAATGGATAGAAAATGGAACCATATATTATGCTAAATTATAGCTACAAAAGAAAGAAAAATAGAAAGGTAATGAATAGAAAATAGTAACTATATCAATAATTACTTTAAATATCAATGGTTTAAATATGCTAATTAGAAAAAAGTGACAGGAATGGATGAAAAAATAAGACAATATGCTGTATACAATAAATCCACTTTAAAAATAAATACATAATAGGAGGGAATGGAATAGGAAGATCCTGAACTTACATCCTTCCACAGACACACCAACTCTACTGCTACATAAGGGTCATTTCTCTCTCAAAAAGGTCTGAAAATTATATGAACTGCTTTTCACAACAAAGTATAGAAGAACCACATTCAGATGGGTTTGAGAAGCAGAGACGCAATCTCATGAAAACAAAACAAAACAAAACAGCTTCAGTATGGAGACACACCAGAGGGAAAGATTTCCCCAGACATGTGTTTCTCCTGGAGGAGTTAAGGTTGGTCCTCCACATCTGTTGTCCCAGCCCCTGGGATCTGTACCAGGGAGATGAGCTCCAAAGACATCTGGCTTTGAAAACCAGCAGGGCTCACATCTGAGGGTCCCAAAGAGCCATAGGAAACATTCATGTGGTCTTGATAACCACTTTCATGTGGTCTTGCTAACTCTGAGACCCAGTAAAAACAATAGCAGTTTGAAAAGCACCTAAACTAAATGTGAGGGAGATTCTTTTCCTGATATGTTGGTATCCACTGGAGGGGTCAGAGGCGATTGAAATGGCCCCAGAGACAGAGGCACTGGCAAATACCATCACTGTACCTTCCCTCTAGTCTTCTAGCATAAGTGAGCAATTTCAGACCTGGTATCCTCCACCTGCCTTGCTGGGATAGATAGGAGGAAACAGTCGTGGAACTTCCTGAGGTTAGAGAGCACAGGCAGTTGAGCACTCCCTTACTCCCTGTATGGAGTGGGTGAGTATGAACAATGACAAAGTTCTTCTGTCCCCTAGCTAAAGTCTGTAAACTCAGACAGTTGTAACACTCTTTACCCTACTGAGGCGAGCTAGCCAGTGAGAATGGTTTCAACCTTCTTCCACTCCTACTGTAAATCTGGCATGTGTATAAATAAGATACTCTTGTTCTGCATTGTGGAAGCCAGCTTGCAATTGTAGTCAAAACATTTTTATACTTTCTTTTCTGAAACTGGTGAGTTTGCCCTACCTCTTACTTCTCCCCAACTGCCTTGCCAAAGTGAAGATAATACATACAATTCACATGGGGTCACCTCTAGATTTCCTGGTCATGGTGGCCAAAAGCACTGGAGTTTCAGAGCTCCATGGGATTGTAATGATCAGAACACTAAATTTTGGCAAGCCACCACCCCCAGGAGGGCACAGAACACTGAAACACACCCAGTCTTCCTGTGAAAAAGGTCTATCTGCATAGACTGGAGTTTCAGCTTAAGAACATGCTTCTAGACACATCTAGAGAATAAGGAGGTGGTCCCAAGGAACATTAGCAGGGAGACAGCATCATTACTCACCATTAGCCTCACTACAGCTTGACAAGACTCCCCAGAAAGGAACTAATACATTCATCTGGAGCCCCAGTTTTTGCAAATAAAACCCAGGGGACACCTACAGATCTCCTGGTGTGCTGGCCATCATTGAATAGGACTGAAACACCACAGAACTCTATATGTTTACATGTTTCAAAAGCTTTTCTCAATATGGCTTCCAAACAGCCTAAAACTAGGTACTAAGTGAAAATCCTCTCCTTGGATCACTGACAGATTTTGGCATACTCTCAACAGCAAGGACATATCAAGAATAAATCAGGTGGCTTTAAATCACAAAGGTTCAAGAGCAAACTGAGAGCTAGAGCAAGATTGAACAAGAATTAATCACCTACACAAGGCCACACCTTCAAGACTGAGAGAAGTGGCTCTTTTGCTTATTGCATAGAAACAAACTCAGAGAGTTAAGAAAAATGAGGAAACAGAAATATATGTTCCAAACAAAAGACTAAGACAAAACTTCATAAAAACGCCTTAATAATATAGAGATAAGTTATCTACCTGATAAAGAATTTGAAATAATGATCTTAAAGATGCTCATCAAACTTGGGAGAAGAATGGATGAGCACAATGCGAAATTCAATAAAGAAGTAGAAAATAGGAGACAGTACCAAACAGAGGTCACAGAGTTGAAGAATACAACAACTGAACTGAAAAATACACTAATAGGGTTCAACAGTAGGCTGGAAGTAGAGAACAGACCAATAAACAGGACAATAAAATAGTGGGACTCACCTAGACAAAGCAGCAAATTTTTTAAAAGCCCTTTTAAAAATGATAATTTATGGGACTTCTGGGACTATATTATTTGCATTATTAGGGTCACAGAAGGAGAAAAGAGAAAGAAGTACAGAAAACATTTAAAGAAATAATAGTGAAAAACTTTCCTAACCTACAGAAGGAAGCAGATATCCAGGTCCAAGAAATCCAGAGAGTTTCAACTAGGATAAACTCAAAGAGAGCAACACCAAAGAAAACTGTATTTAAAATGGTAAAAGTTAAAGCTAAAGAGAGAATCTTAAAAGCAACAAGAGAAAAATAAATTTTAACTTGCAAATGAAACTCCATAAGTATATCATATTTCTAAGCAAAAACTTTGCAAACTAGAACGGTATATTTGATATATTTGATATATATGATATATTTAAGGGGCTGAAAGGAAACAAACAAACAAACTTCCCATCAAGAATATTGTATCCACCAGTTATTCAGAATTAAAGGAGTGATGAATAGTTTTCCAAACAAATAAAGCCAAAGGAGTTTATCATCACTAAACAAGACTTACAAGAAATATTAAAGGGAAATATTAAAGGGAAATATTAAGCTGAAAATAAATAGCACTAACTGACATCAAGAAAACATGGAAGTATAACTCCACTAGGAAATGTGTATATAGATAGATAGATATATCGAGAGAGACAGAGATAGCATAGATGATAGATGATAGGTAGATAGATGATAGGTGATGATAGGTAGATAGATAGATGATAGATAAAATAGATAATAGACAAATATATGATAGATATAGATATATAGATTATTTATAAAACTATTAAGAAGATTAAAAGAAGTTGGGGAGACAAGATGGCGGGGAACTAGGAGGATGCTCTGGTTCAACCTGTCCCCTAAAGTGAGCTGATTACCTACCAAGGAACTCCGATCACTCATGAAATCAGCCTGATATCAAAATTCTACTCGTCAGGATCTCTACGGGGGCAGAAGACGCCAGTGGGATGTCAGGATCTCTACGGGGGCAGAAGACGCCAGTGGGCAGGTAAAGCCGAGCGGGAACACCGGACTGGTATCGGAAGATAAACAAAAGGGGGAGGGAGCCACCAGAGGAGACGCATTGGGAAGTAATACCCCAATACGAGAGTCCCC
>PISX010029429.1:0-20059 GCA_004024625.1 Mellivora capensis
CTCCCTTCTCCTCTCCATCTCCCCATGTCCTCCGTGTTATTTGTTATGCTCTGCAAATAAGTGAAACCATATGATAATTGACTCTCTCTGCTTGACTTATTTCACTCAGCATAATCTCTTCCAGTCCTGTCCATGTTGCTACAAAAGTCGGGTATTCATCCTTTCTGATGGAGGCATAATACTCCATAGTGTATATGGATCTCATCTTCTTTATCCATTCGTCCGTTGAAGGGCATCTTGGTTCTTTCCACAGTTTGGCGACCGTGGCCATTGCTGCTATAAACATTGGGGTACAGATGGCCCTTCTTTTCACTACATCTGTATCTTTGGGGTAAATACCCAGTAGCGCAATTGCAGGGTCATAGGGAAGCTCTATTTTTAACTTCTTGAAAAGCATTTTTAATACCTTTTGAGACTTCTTTGATCCATGTGCTATTTAGAAGTGTATTGCTTAATCTCTAAATATATTATAATGTTCCAGCTATATTTCCATTGATTTTTAGTTTAAAAAATCACACTGGATTTGAGAACATACTTGATATGCTTTCTACTCTTTTAAATTTATTAAGGTTATTTTATGACCCAAAATGTAGTCTATCTTGCTGAACATTCCATGTGAACTGGAAAAGAATGTGTATTCTGCTATTGTTGGATGAAGTGGACTACAAATGTAAATTAGATCAAGCTGACTGATGGTTCTTTTGAGAGCAACTATGTGCTTACTAAATTTCTGCCTTCTGGTATTGAAAACCAAGAGTTGAAGTCCCCAGCTATAATAGTAGATTTGTTTCTTCTTCTTTGGATTTATATCAGGTTTTGCCTCATGTATTTTCACACTCTGTTATTAGGAGTATGAACACTAAGGAATGTTATGTCTTCAAAGAACGAGTGTTTTTCTTTCAGTATTTTTCTCTAAGAAAGGTTCCCTGCCCCCCCCTACACTTTTGGAGGATAATTTTGCTAAACATATAAGTCTAGGTTAGTTTTTTGTGTTTGTTTGTTTGTTTTTTTACATGGTAAATATTTCACTTCACTCTTTCTAATTACATGCCTTATGACAAGAAGTCTGATATAATTCATATCCTTGTTCCACTATAAATAATATGTTTATCCCTCTTTGGATTCCTTCAATTTCTCTTTTCTTTTGTTTTCTATAGTTTGAATATAATATACCTATGTGTAGACTTTTTTCTTCTTTCTTTTTTTTCATGTTGGTCATTACTTTTGGAAAATTTTCAAGCCATTATTATTTCAAATTTGTCTTCTCTTTTTCTCCTTGTTTCCCTCTGGAATTCCAATTATACATATGTCCTTTTATTACTAGCCCCCATTCTTGAATACACTGCATGAATTATTTTTTGTCATTTTTAGAGTTTCTATCTCTCTATTTTCATTAATAATCTGTTCTTGCATATAGTCTACTTTTCCCATTAGGACCCTTTATGTGTTATAGTTATTTTAAATTCTTTATCTAATAATTCTAAAATATGTCTTATCTGCTTCAGGTTCTGAGGATTGCTTTGTCTTGAGGATGCATTATCTCCTACTTTTTAGTGTGCCTTGAAATAAAATAAAACATTCTTATTTCCTTGTTATCTCTAATATGCATTTAATGAATTTTTTTTAAAATTATATACAACTTTGTTAACCATACTCAGTGGGAAGAGATTTTTCCTAAAATGCCTTTGTAAGATATTTTTGCACAGACTATGTATCTATTCCATTTTAATGCTTTCTCATCAACCCTCTATTCTGGAGCTACAATCTCATTTTCACACTAACAAGAGCTAACCTGGCTGGATAAAAGATAATATGTTACATGTTCTTCAAGTGATAATATAACATTTATATATCACTAGTTAACTAATCAGCACTTTCAGAACCGATTGATATCAACCATTTCTTTTTCACCCTGACCCATAAATACTTTATTACCAAAATGACATGTCTATACACATTCAGTCCTGTCTTGCTTGCCATTAAAGTATATCAAATTATCTGTTTTAATGGTTGTTAGGACACATGTTAATCAGCTCAACTTAAAATAAGAAAAGTAACATAGACAAAAAAATTATATCTCTGAAGTCTGATGTCTCTGAAGTCTACTTCACTCCCAGAAATCAACTTTACAAACTAAGAAATATTGATATAGCCCATCAAAATATACTGCATATACTTGATGAGCTGTGATTACCTAAAAGATATTGCATAATCATTATGTTTATTAATTTCACAGATACCAATTACATATTATACAGTACTTTTTACTGTACAGGCAACTGGAGGTAAATTAGAGAGCAAAATATGTACTCATGTCTTTAAGGCTCTGGTAGAGAAAGACAGAAAATACTCAATATACAGTACTCAATAAACATAATAAATAACCACATGCTTATGTTAGAAGCTGATCTGCGCAGTACAGGCAAAAAACGAAGTAGAGCAGAGTAAGAATGAAAATGAGTACCCAGGGTCAGGTTGATTGCAGCATTAAATTGAATAGTCAGCACAGGAAAGGCATCTTTGAGTAGGTTATATTTAAACAAAGATTTAAAGAAACTGGTTATACATAAGGACAACTAGGGGAATTATGTGTCAATTAGAAGGACAACTACTGCAAAAGCCATAAGGTTAAAATATAAAGCATGATTGACATGTTCTAGGAACAGTAAGGAATTTAAGGTAGGTAGAGTAAATGAGGGACAAGAGTAGTAGGTAATCAATCAAAGGAATAAACAGGGATGAGGTCATGTAAACACCTTGTAGATGTATGAAGACTTGGCTTTGAATGGATCTGTTATAGGTATCCTCAAACAGAATTTTTCAGTTTTCACTACAATTGTTTATTGAGCAGAACAAACGCCAATAAGAAACTATCAATAGCTCTCATAGCATGATCCCACATAATATTCTTTGTTCCACTGGTATTTTCTACCATTTTTTTCTTCATTCTTCACAGTATAGTGTCTAGGAGCACAGGTTCTCTCCGTCAAGCTGCCTCAGTTTGAAATACAGGTCTACCACTTAACAGTTTTGTGATTTTGAGCAAACTATTTACATTCAGCCAAAAAATAAAAATAAAATAAGTTTATATGATAAATCACATGTGAACACCCAAAGACTATGTATATTAGTTACTATTACTCTAAAATTACAGTTGTTTTCTATCTTTATGTGCCTCAGGAATATTTTAGATCTCACTTGTTATGTAGGCTTCTCTGAATTACAAGTCCAAATTATTCCATCTTTTACCTAAAGAAACTAGAAAAATAAGAACAAAGTCCATGATGTGTAGAAGGAAGAAAACAAAGATGAGAGCTAAAGTAAATGACACAGACAAAACCAAAACCGAAACCAAATCCAAAACAAAACCCAGAAAGAGAATTAGTGAAACCAAGATCTTATACATTAGAAAGATGAACAAAACTGATAAATCATTAATGAAACTCATCAAAAGAAAAGGTCCCAAATAAATGAAATCAGATATGCAAGTAAAGTAACAACAGCTATCACATAAATACAAAGGATTATAAAATTAATATAACAACAAACTAGACAATCTAGAAGAAGTGGATAAATTCCTAGAAGCACACAATCTTCCAAAACTGAACCAGGAAGAAATAGAAAATCTGAATAGCCACAAGCATTATTCACAAAACTAGGATAAACAGTACAATACAAATAAATTATAAATACTGAAATTAAATCAGAAAAAAAACCTACCAGAAAATAAAATTCCAGGAACATATGGATTCACAGGTGAATACTACTCAAGATTTAAAGAAAAGTTAATACTTATTCTCCACAAACTATTCCACAAAACAGAAATGGAAGGAAAGCTTCCAAATATATTTGAGGTCAGAATTACTTTGATACCAAATCCAGAAAAAGACACCATAAAAAAGGAAACTATAGGAAAATATCCCTGATGAACACAGATGCAAAAATCTTCAATAAAATTTTAGCAAATTACATATATAATACATTGAAAAGGTCATTCACCAAACCAAGTGGGATTTACTCTGGGGATATAAGGATGGTTTGATATTCATATATCAATCTATATCATAAGCCACATCAACAACAAAAAGGATAAAATTCATATGACTATCTCAATAGATGCAAAAAAAGCATTTGACAAAATTCAACATCCATTCATGATAAAAAAAAAAAAACTCTCAACAAAATGGAGTTAAAGGAAACATACCTCAACATAATAAAGGCCATATATGAAAAACTCACAGATAATATCGTACTCAATGGTAAAATATGGAGAGCTTTTCCTGTAAGATCAGGAAAAAGACAAGGATGTCCATTTTCACCACTCTCATTCAATCTAGTACTGAAAGTCCTAGCCACAGCAAGCAGACAAGAAAATGAAATAAGCATACATATGGGTAAAGAAGAAGCAAACTGTCACTATTTGCAGAAGACATGATACTATACATATAAAATCCTAAAGATTCCATTAAAAAAATCATTATAAATGAATTCAGTAAAATGGCAGGATACAAAATTAATACCCAGAAATCAGTAGTGTTTCTATACATCAATAATGAACTAGCAGAAAGAGAAATTTTAAAACCAGACCATTTACAATTGCCTCAAAAAGAATAAATTACTTATGAATAAACTTAACCAAAGAGATGAAAGACCTGCACTCCAAAAACTATAAAACTGAGGAAAGAAACTGAAGATGACACAAAAAAATGGAAAGATATCCCATGCTCAAGGATTAAGAATTAATATTTTTAAAATGTTCATATTACACAAGTCAATCTACAGATTTAATGCAATTTCTATCAAAATACCCCCAGCATTATTCACAAAACTAGGACAATTAATATAAAAATTTTACAGAGCAAAGAAGACCCTGAACAGTTAAGCAATCCTGAAAAAGAAGAACAAAGCTGGAGGTATCATAATCCCAGATTTCAAAATATACTACAAGGCTGGAGTAATCAAAACAGTATGGTGTAGCCACAAAAAAGACACACTGATCAGTGAAACAGAACCAAGAGCCCAGAACAAATGCACACTTACATGACCAATTCATCTATGACAAAAGAGGCAAAAATATACAATGGAGAAAAGACATTCCCTTCAATAAATGGTGCTGAGAAAACCAGACAGCTACATGCAAAAAATAAGTCTGGGGACCATTTTTTTACACTCTACACAAAAAATAAATTTAACATGGATTAAAGACTTAAATGTGAGACCTGAAACTATAAAAATCCTAGAACACAGACAATAATTTCTCTGACATCAGCCAGAGCAACATTTTCCTAGATACATCTCCTCAGGCAAAGAAAACAAAAGCAAAAGTACTGGGATTACACCAAAATAAAAAGCTTTTGCACAGGGAAGGAAACCATCAACAAAACAAAAAGACAACCTACTGAATAGGAGAAGATATTTTGAAAATGATATATCCAATAAGGGCTTAATATTCAAAATATACAAAGAACTCAAACAACACCAAAAAACTCAATTAAAAAAATGGGCAAAAGACCTGAATAGGCAGTATTCTAAAGAAAGCATACAGATGGCCAAAAGACACAGGAAAAGATGCTCAACATCACTAATCATCAGGGAAATGCAAATCAAAACCACAATTACCTCATACCTGGTAGAATAGTTAAAATAAAAAAGATAAGAAATACTAAGTGTTGGAAATGATGTAGAGAAAAAGGAACACTTGTATACTGTTGGTAAGAATGTAAATTGGTACAGCCACTGTGAAGGTTCCTCAAAAAATTAAAAATAGGAAATACCATATGATTCAATAATTCCACTACTGGGTATTTACCTCCCTAAATGAAAACACCTATTCAAAAGATATATGCACTCCTAAACTTATCACAGCATTATTTTATAATAGCCAAGATATGGAAGCAACCTAAATGTCTATCGTTAGACAAATGGATAAGAAGAGGTGATATATACAAAATGGAATATTACTCGGCTATAAAAAAGAATGAGTTCTTGCCATTTGTGACATGTTTGATGGAACATGAAGGTATTATCCAAAGTGAAATAAATCTGAGAAAGTCAAATACCATATGATTTCACTTATACATGACATCTGGAAAACAAAGCAAACAAAAAGCAGAATAAACCTATAAATACAGAGAACAAACTCATAGTTACTGGAAGGTGGGAGGCAAAATAGTGAATGGGAGTGGGAGACATAAGTTTCCAGTTATGGAATGAATGACACAGGAATAAAAGGCATAGGAAATATAGTCAATGGTACTGGAATAGTGTCATGTTGTGACAGATGATAGTTACACTTGTGGTGAGAATAGCATAATATAAAGAGAAATTGAATCACTATGTTGTACATATGAAACTAATGTAACATCGTGTGTCAACTCTACTCAAATAAAAAAATTAAGTAATAAAAAAATTATTTCCTCTTTCACTCTCTCACAGCACTGTATACCTTTTCTTCCACAGAAATTCTCTGCAAGCTTCAGTTACTTATTTCTTTACATAAGTATCTGTATGATATCTGATTTTCCCTCAAATCTCTAAGTTCTTGTCTATAGTTTAGTCAACCTAATATTCTCAATGCTAGGACAACTGCCTTGCACATTGTGGGCACATGACATAATATTTGCTCTCCTCAGTGACCTCAGAAAAGTACATCTGTGTTGGATTTTCCTCCTTTCCAGTCTCATCTCCTTTGTTCTGTCATTCCTAACTCCAGAGATCCCCTTCTCACATAAACTAGCTACATACAAGTTTTTTATTCAAGCTCCTCTTTAGGAGAAGGAAACTCAAACTAAAACAGGTCCAGAGGTGAGAAGCCAAAGGTGACATGTTGGAAGGAGACAAAACAATGTCTTAACATGTCTGAGAAAGACACAAAGGATCCACACAAGCAACAATAGTGGGCCCTTGGTTGTATGGTAGAGGCAAAGACAATCATTGTTATGGATATTTCAGCTAGAAAGAAAGCAAGTAAGGCAAAATTGAATATCTGCTGTGATGTATAAACTAAATCTGGTACACTATGATCACATTTTACATCTTGTGCATTTCTTTGTTTACCTGAATTACTTTGGTTGGATACTATCTAGAAACACACACACACACACACACACACACACACACACACATAAATATTAAGCCAATACAAGAATCCCATTTGAGATACAAAAATATGAGGCTAAGATTTTGTAACTTGACTAAGTTTCTATAATTTATAAAAGATGGAGCCAAATTTCAGACTACAGTTGCCTGTCTTCAAAGCCCAGGCTCTCTGGTTTATATGACTCACTATCCTCATTCATGTTCTATACTAAGGTTCGCACTCTTTGAAATTACATTCCTTATCCCTATATCTTTGGAGAGTCTACCTATCATTCAAATTTGGTATATTCCATGTACTTTTTTTTCTGCCTTTATTTTTATTTCAGTTCATTACTAAAGAGTGTGATTTAGTTTCAGGTATACAATACAGTGATTCAACACTTCCATACAACAACCAGTGCTCATCATAACAAGTGTACTTTTTCTGTGCTACCCATGTTGATCCTTTAATCCTTTGAAAAATGTAGCCCTAATTATATACTACCTTCTGCTCTTCAATGTTTTATTTATTACTCTAACAATACATTCCTTAATGTAAGGGATCTGTGTTATATGTATTTACACCTAGCAGTTCCTCTAATACATAGTCTTTAACTCAGTCTCTCCCTCGGGTAGACTGCTAGAAGATGATGGCAAGAAAATGATAGGCACCAAGCGGTGAAATTCCACCAAAGAGAACTTTGCTTTGAAAATAGCAGGTTACAGAAATCATAACCTTAAACCTTATATGCCCCAGTCTTCCAGAAGTTGAAGTTAGAATAAGATAATACCTACCAATACAGAAAGTATCATCTCTTGAGGGCCTACAAAGAGATCATCAAAAAAGTACTGTTAAAAATGTGGGAAGTGAAGCCCATCCATAACTATACAACTTAATTCTTTCCTTCTCATTACCCTTGCACAGCAATTCTTAGCTCATAGAAATCTTGGCCTTATTAATTATATTAGCCAGGCTGGGGTTTTCAGTATTTTGTTCTCATTGTAATTGAACAGGAGCCCCATTGCCCAGAAGCTGGAGAAACATATGATTTTAAAGCCATTGAAATTCTTAATCTAGTTGGCTATCCAAACTACTTGAGAACAAAAACCAAGAACAAACAAAAGATGGTATTTTTCAAATTTTGGTATGAAAAACAACTTAGACATAGTTTAAGTTGCCTTAGTATTTTCCAGTTTTCTTTCAAACAAGCAGTTGATATAAAAGATGATAAAGCTTAAATAAAAGAAAAAGTTTTTAATTGCCTCCATGATTCTTCATAGAAGCCCATCTAAATTTCAGTGGTCAGCAGAAACAGAATTATGAGCTGTCTGCTGATCAGGGACCCCAGTGCCACTAGCCCATTGTTCTTTATACTGTCAGTCTGGGAGAAGATCTAGGCTAGCATTCAAGAAAATTCCTATTTGTGTAAGTCCTTTTTGTGCAATAATTAGTTAACTCCAAATTATAATTATTTTTGAGCCAGTGGTCTTAGAATAGCCCTTTATAACATAATCCAGCATTCTGATTTAAGCCATGGATGTCTTCATCTTTTTCCTAATATCCCCTATGATATATACATGTGGATGCCGTTTTAAGTTGGCAACAATTCATTTGCATGTGTACTTACTTAAACTTCACCTCTTTCCTCCACCTTTAACATTAATGAATAATATAAATTCAATGGGCATTGTTCGTTTCTAGTTTTGTTTTTTTGTTTTTTTTTTTTTTTTTTAGTTGTGTGCATGTGTTTTAACTCTCATACCTGAGCTTATGCTGTTTTTGGTTACTTGGATTGCTCCTATCAGGCAGTTATTCAAGTTTTCATCATCACTCTCCTGCAGTGTGTCTGGTCTACTGGCCAGGAAACATTTCAGTACCTCTCCAGTCAGCTGTGGATGTTGACATGTGTCTCAGGATTATGAGTACTATTATAATATTGTCCCCAAAGTATCTTTCTCATGTCTAGGATGAGCATAGTGATCATTCAATTCCAATAAAAATATTTTAAGATATCTGTGGTGGTTGATTAAAATCCCTGTTTGTTTGTTTGTTTTTAAGATTTTTTATTTATTTATTTGACAGACAGAGATTACAAGTAGTCAAGAGAGGCAGGCAGGGAGAGAGAGGAGGAAGCAGGCTCTCCACGGAACAGAGAGCCCGATGTGGGGCTTGATCCTAGGACCCTGGGATCATGACCTGAGCTGAAAGCAGAGGCTTTAACCCACTGAGCCACCCAGGTGCCCCGATTAAAATCCCTGTTAAGTGGATTTATGACCAAGAGATTACTTTTTTTCTCTATCAAATTACATTTTGCCCAGTCCTTTTAAATCATTTCCATATGCCTGATTGGACCCACTTCAGGTAGATGATATATCCAAGGGCCCTTTGCTACATAAATGCTCATCTTCCAAGGTGAAAGTCTCTGAGACTTTCTACTCTTTTAGTTTTACTTAGGGATGAGCAAGATTTAATGAGGTAACTACTCCCTTCCGCCTCAAAGAATCACAATATTAAAACCTCTCTCATGGTTCATCTATCCCCCCCCCCAATTGAGGGAAATTGGGGTGGAGATGAACCATGAGAGACTATGGACTCTGAAAAACAACCTGAGGGTTTTGAAGGGGTGGGGGTGGGATTTTGGGGGAGCCAGGTGGTGGGTATTAGGGAGGGCATGCATTGCATGGAGCTCTGGGTGTGTTGTAAAACTATGGATTCTGTTACGCTGAAAAGAAATGAAATAAAAACAAACAAACAAACAAACAAACAAAGAAAACCTCTCTCAGTTGAACACATTAACCTTCTCTACTGTAGTCTTCTCTTACTTGGTGGAGCTGAAAAGATAAGATTCATTCACTCCCTGGAATACTTATAGAATGTTCCAGATACAGGGATAGTGACTATGAAGTCTATACTTGGTAAATGCTTGGAAGCTGTGTAGAGTCTCCCATTACTGAGAACTAGTGAAATGTCTATTTAGCAAAAATTCTCTAACCATTAGAAGAAAAGGAAATGAATAACGGAAGATCATCCCGAGATACCCTATATCATAGCCACTCTTTCCTGATAAGCTTATGTGGGGTTGAGGTGCAGGTATATTATGACTCTGCTCCACTCCATATTTGAAGTTATTTTAGTGTAGTTACCATATTTTAAAATGTTCATATTCTCCAGATTGTATAATGCTCACACAATGCAACCTAAATAGTTTATTGACTTATTTATCTGTGGTTTCTATTCATTAAACATAGCAAACTATACTTTAATGTAGAGATGTTTCTAGGCTATATCTCAAGACACTGCCTTCCTTCCTTTATCTATCTAATCTTCAGCCAAGCTGACCAGTGGATTCACATCACTGATATTATCCACATAGTTAATGTCAAGACCAACAATCTCTTCTTTGAACCTCATTGTTTTTCTACATTTACTTTCCAAACTCCAAGAAATTATGAGGAAACTTGAAAATTACCTTTACTTTTGAATAAAAAAGAGGTACATTTTAAATAAATCTACTCTTAATTTCTCTTTATTTTTCTAAAAGCAATCATTACCATTAAATGAAGGATATATTTTTTAAAGACCTTATTTATTAATTTGACAGAGAGGGAACACAAGTAGGCAGAGCAGCAGGCAGAGAGAGAAAGAGGGAAGCAGGCTCCCTGCTGAACAGAGAGCCCGATGCTGGGCTCAATCCCAGGACCCTGGGATCATGACCTAAGCTGAAGGCGGAGGCTTTAACCCACTGGGCCACCCAGGTGCCCCTGAATGAAGGATATTTAAGCATAAATTGATTTTAAATAAATTGGGAGTTATAGTACATTTTTATATCTTATATATTCAAAAACAAACAAGACTCCTTTAATTATATATATATGGACATGTGTACATATAACTAATTGCATGAAAAGAAAACTGAAACAGGGTGCCTGGGTGTCTCAGTGGGTTAAAGCCTCTGCCTTCAGCTCAGGTCATGATTCTGGGGTCCTGGGATCGAGCCCCACATCGGGCTCTCTACTCTGTGGGGAGCCTGCTTCCTCCTCTCTCTCTGCCTGCCTCTCTGCCTACTTTTGATCTCTGTCAATTAAATAAATAAAATATTTAAAAAAAGAAAACTGAAACAGCCCCACCAAAATGTGGGCAGATTATTTTATGTGTGGTTAAAAAAAGAAAAAAATAAGAGGAAAATGCAGATAGAGACAGACTATCATATTTCCTTCTCAAGCCTCTAAAGTGTTGGATTCTTGATCAGTACTACTGAATTTACATAATACTTTAAAAATGAAAATAAAGAGGTAAGCTTCCATCGTTGTTTTGTTATTTAAAAGAACATTAATGATGTTAACATTAAATGTTAAAATTGGAACATTGCCCATGTAGCCACAAAAACTCTCAAGACTTCAAAATGTTTTTCTACTCTCCATTAAAACCCCACAAAACCAGTAATTCAAGCCTGGCTCTTCTGTCATAGGTACAGTTGGTGCACATCAGTAACTAGCTCATTTCCTTTTGCTGGTCTTCTCTGACCACTCACCTAAACCATCTGGCTTCTAAAGGAACTAGAACTAAATGGCAACTTAGTTCTAAAATAGTATTTTCCTTTAAAAAAAAAAGGTAGCCAAAGAAATGTTTTAAAACTGTACTTAATTTCCATCACTGGAAATTTTATGATTGTACTGACCAGGTCTGTCTTTGACCTTGATGAAAGGCACACTTTCAGGAGATACTCTCAATTCAGAGAAACTCAGAAATTAAGAGGTCCTAAGGGAATATAGCATGGGTAGTTTCCTACTCCAGAGGCTATTCTCTACAGTGAATATATGCCTCACACTCTCACGTGAATACTGGTCACAACTGAAAGTAGATTATTTGTTTTGCTGCAATATGATTTTATTTCAAATTCTAGTTAGATTATAAACAGTGCTTTATCCATGGGAAAAAAATATGATCAAATACAGTGTTCCTCTGGTAAGAAGATATAGTCTATACTCTGTAAGTTTCTTAACTGTTCCCGTAATTCCCTTCCTCTATCACATTTAAGATACTTTCACAATGTTTTAATACCATTTTCCATACACACTAATTGGAATGGTTTGGACTCTCTGCACAGCTTCCAGAAATATCTAAGATTTCCTCTCCTAGCTATATCTTGGGACTTTTGGGCTCCCTACAGCATCAGACAGAATTCTTTCTATTCGGTGTCACCCCTCCCTAAATGCCCTGGTTGAGGAAGTATTTGTATTTCACAGCACCACAGTCAGCAGGGTCTGCAGTTTTTCTGGATTAAGGGACTGTTCCGGACACAGATATGTAGGCATAATTAACAGAAATTTCCAAACATGGAGAAAATTGATGTTAATAATTAAGCTCAGGGAAAAAACCTGATAGAAAATATGGAAAGAAATCTCTCAAAAGTTTTAACAGTCAATAGTTACCATGGGGATGGAATTATGCTTTTGGAAATGAATAGAAGGAAATGCAGAATGGTACCAAAGTTGGAGAAGGACTGGAGTCAGAAACATTGAGTGTGCACCGCAGTCACACTATTTCTCTGCTCTGAGACTTCTACCAGGTTACACTGGGAGTCAGTGTCAGAGTAATAACACCTATTTCATGGGGTTATTGTGGAGATTAGATAATGTCAGTGAAAGTTTCTGGTACACAGTGGGTATTCAGCGGGGGAGGGGGAAACACAGTAAGAAACAGGGAGATTAGTTTTCATACCACTTGAAACTAGTAGCTCAATAAGCAAAAATAGGAATTGTCTCATTTTCTTTTTTTTGTTCCTTCTTTTTCCCCCTTAAGTTTTGATTCTCTTTGGTGAGTTCTGCTTTAAGTCATTTGATTTTACAATTACACTCTTGGAATCTGGAGATTTAACTCTCCCACCTAGGACATGTTTGAAAATAAATTATAACAGTATTATTAATATGACTACTAATATACTTAATTTAGCAGTAATATTTTGTCTTTCATAATTCAACTAAAATAATATTAACAACTTTTTTTAAGATTTTATTTATTTATTTGACAGACAGAAAATACAAGTAGGCAGAGAAGCAGGCGAGAGAGAGAGGGGGAAGCAGGCTCCCTGACGAACAGAGAGCCTGATGTGGGGTTCAATCCCAGGACCCTGGGACCATGACCTGAGCCAAAGGCAGAAGCTTTAACCCTCTGAGCCACCCAGGGACCCCAATATTAACAACTTTTAAAGCAAGTATTAGGTGAGAAAATATGCATAAGCTTTTATTTCTTTATTATAACCTGCAGCACCTAGGGACTATTTTATTTTCATCCACACTGTCCAAAAGTGATTAGAGTTCACAGTAAAAATAAATTCAATATGTTCTTCTTGACTGTATTAGAAGAAATTAAAAGGCCTTCCTACATCTAGTACTTTCTAAGCATTTTCATCCCTGGTATCTCATCACTTTTGTGGATTTAAACAATATTAACAACATGTTGATTATAGACAGAGGTGAGGGTAACAGACAAATCAGAGGAAACTTGAAGCAGTTAGTGCCAAGAGCATTAGCAGAATTATTACAGATACAGAGAATACTTTTCATATAGCTATTGGCCATTTATATTTCTTATATCAATTATCTCTTCATAGAACATGTATTCTTATAAAGAGTTTTATTATTTTTCTTGATTCATAGAAATCCTATTTCTTCTCAACTAAACTAACTTTTCTCTAAACCAACATTCTTTCCAGAAGCTGACTCCATATAGACTCTATTAACTATGTTACTTTGGGCATTTAACTTTTAACTCAGCTTTTCTGTAGTAAAATGAGTGTGATTGTTGTCATGGTTATGAAACAATGATTAAAAATGCTTATCAGGTGCCTTGGTGGCTTAGTTGGTTAAGCAACTGCCTTCGGCTCAGGTCATGATCCCAGAGTCCCAGGATCGAGTCCTGCATCGGGCTCCCAGCTCCATGGGGAGTCTGCTTCTCCCTCTGACCTTCTTCCCTCTCATGCTCTCTCTAACTCGCTCTCTCTCTCAAGTAAATAAATAAAAATCTTTTTTAAAAAATGTTTATCATAGCACTGAGTTATATAAAAAAGGAAAAAAAATACTGTAGAGCTGCTTTCTAACTTTGATAGAGAACTATGAACATCAGTCATCAAGAAATTAATAGCGGTTGCTGGAAATGACTGAACCATTGTGGCAAAGCCCTTCTGATCAACAAATTTTTAAAAGGTGGCAGAAGCAGATGGCAAAAAAGAAGGAAAAATGAAACTCAGAAGAAGAGAGAAAAGCAAAAAGGAAGAGAGAAAAAAAGAATATGAATCTATTTTCTAGCCTGAGAGGATTGTTAGATTTTTAAAGTAATTAATTTAAACAGTAAAAATGACAAGTTTAAAGGCAAACTTAAAGTTTCTCTAACTTATTTGATTTAAAAAATCTCGTTAATTTGTATTTGCCATTTACTCTGCTATTGCAAAGAAAGTCTTCTGCCAAAGATTCCTGGAACATCTTTCAAAAATCATGACTTCTCAGGCTGAAGCAAATAAGATTGAATGGAAATGGCTTCCAATGGATATGTGGGAAATGAAGGAATTTGCCTAACTCTGAAACTCTCATTTGTAACACACAAAAAAATATTTTCCTCTAGTAGCTTGATGCATAGTCTCTCTCCCAGAGTTAATTACAGACTTTGGATCATTTTAGTTCATGTAGAGATTTCCAGATTTTAGTTTCTCAGAAGCCATCTTGTCTGGAATTGGAAACCTAACACCACATTGTATATTTGATGGTTCTATACCAAGTCTGGAAGAATGGCTTTCAAACACATTTTAGAGACTGATATCAAACTAAACTTCAGGTTTCACTATGGCTGAGGTATACTGCAGGCTGTAAGTAATTTCTCACAGGTTAGGTAAGCTTTGAATTTCATGAATAGAGAACAGTTTCTTCCTGTTGCTCATGATTTATCCTTTCTTTATCCCTGGACACTTATTCTTTAATGATTTTTAACTATCTTCTTTTTGATAGTTTATCTTCTTTATATTAACTATGTTCATTAGTGAATAAGTTTTATCATTTTGGCAAAAATAGTATTAATATCTCATTTTAAAAACTGATTAATTCATCATTTATTCATTAAAAAAATTACCCTTCAATAATGTGTTAAACATTGTTTCAGTTTTTCAAATTTATAAATAGAAACTATTTTTCTAACATACAGACCTGACACAATAAAATGTTATTTTAAAAAATGTTATTTTACCTAGGTCTACATCATTGAAGTGATCATAATTCTTAAAACAAAAAAGATTTTACTTTAAAGTAATTTCTACACCCACTGTGAGGCTTGAACTTACAACTCCAAGATCAAGAGTTGCATACTCTATTGACTGAGTGAGCCACACACCCCAAATTGACCATAATTCTTGATTCATAACATAGCCTCACAATTTTTGCAAGCACATTTTGTGTTTACTTGCTTGTTTATTTAATGGTAAAATTATACTGATGAAAACATGATCTAAAAATATAATACATGATCTAAAGAATTGTTAATAACATATAACTGCTTATGTGTTCATCTTTATGCTGACTTTTCATCTCCCTTTACTTGAGCTTATTTACATCTTACAACTTCTCTTTCTGTACATAGTTTTAACCACTTGTATGAGTTCCTGCAATGTATACTGTTATTTTTCTATTGCTTTTCATTTTATAAAAATTGTGCTGAGTGGATCCATTTTGGACTTTACTTTCACTATTATGTCTAAGATACATCCATATCATTTTATAATTATAATTTATTATGGTTCTGACTAATATTCAATTGTCTTACTTATGGGGATTATTACATTTATCTTTATGTACATACATAAGAGTTTATCTTGGGTTATGGAAATGGGAGTGAAATTGATGAACCACAGAATTCGTGAACATTGAGCTTTACAAGATAAGGCCAACATTTTTCTAGACTGATTATATTAGTATACACTTCCATCAGCAATGTATAAGAAATCTTCTTGATTCACATACTGTTTATTCAGAAAATCTAATTTCCTGTCTTTTCTTCAGATAAATTTAGAACAAACTGGACTAAATGGAAGAAGTAAACCAGTCTGTGGTGTCTGAATTTATTATTTTGGGGCTTTGTAGTTCGTTGGAGCTCCAGGCCTTCCTACTAGTGATATTTTCTACACTTTATTTGATCACCATTTTAGGTAACATCTTCATTGTGCTCCTAATTATTGTTGACCTTCATCTCCACTCCCCCATGTATTTCCTGTTAGCTAATCTTTCATTCATTGACTTCTGCCTTTCCTCAGTCACTACCCCTAAAATGATCACAGACTTTCTCAAGGAAAATAAGACAATCTCCTTTGAAGGCTGCATGTGTCAGATTTTCTTTGGACATTTCTTTGGAGGGAGTGAGATGGTGCTCCTTGTGTCAATGGCCTATGACCGTTATGTAGCCATCTGCAAGCCACTTCATTACTCCAGCATTATGAACGGGCAAATGTGCATTGGGTTAGTGATGACATCATGGATCGTTGGGTTTGCACATTCAATAAGCCAGCTAGCTATGATTATAAAACTGCCATTCTGTGGACCGAGGGAACTGGATAGCTTTTTCTGTGATATTCCATTGGTGATCAAGCTAGCCTGCACAAACACCTCTATTCTAGAAATGTGGATAAATGCTGACAGTGGGGTACTGGCAACCATCTGCTTCATTCTGTTGCTAATCTCTTACTCTTATATTCTGTTTACCATCTGCCTTCACTCTAAGGATGGGGCATCCAAGGCTCTCTCTACCTGCACTGCCCACATCACAGTGGTAGTGTTATTCTTTGGGCCTTGCATCTTTATCTACCTGTGGCCACTCAGTATCACCTGGGTGGACAAGTTTCTTGCTGTATTTTATGCAGTGATCACACCTCTCCTAAATCCAGCCATTTATACTCTAAGGAACAAAGAAATTAAAAATGCCATTAAGAGACTATGATGTTAGCATATGGATTTCAGTATTTCAGGGTCTCACAGTATCAGAATCTCTAAATTACCCTTGCCTGTCCTGTTGCTTGGTACTGGGAAGCATTCCCCCACTCACATATGGAAATCATGTGTATCTCCAGATAAAAGTTTTATGCCAATTCTATCATATTCCATAATCATTTGTTGATCATGGAATGCGAAATGATTTCCTGTCTGGAAAATGTGGCAAATCTATGACTATGATTTTGGTTGTGCTCAAGAATGACTTAAAATAAATAACAAGTTAATGTTACTTACTAGTATTTGTGCTGCTATTTCAACAACTTAAAATTTTCTATTATGCTAAGCACTTCTTTGAGCAAGGCATTTCACCTAGACCTTTAAATTTTGGTCAATAGGTCAGTGCATTGAATATTGCTCTTTATATTTACAAAGGGATAAATTAGTCTCTCAGTTGATATTTAGCTACCTTATCTGGAGAGACAGCTGTAAAGGTAATAATTACGTATTTATTATCATACTCAGAAAAGAAATGAATCATAATTATAATCTGATGAGAGTTTGTCCCCTCAACATAATATTTTAGCCATTTGTGTAATTATCTTCAGAAGATGTGCTAAATTAAATACAAAATGGATATACTAACATCCTTTGGGGATTTTGCTTCTTCTCTTTTTATTTGTAAATGGGTTAGAAAGTTCATGATCTATATCAGATAAAAACAGGGAAAAGTGTTATGAAAGTGAAGCCCAAAAGTCTGATTTTGGAATAAATTATCCATTTAATTCACTTCAGTGTTCAGATGGCCTTTAAGCAACTGGATTATATACAAAGTTTGTGAATTGTTCATTACTACATATAACATAACTGAAGAGGGATGGGAGCAGAAGAATGTTCATCTTTAGCCCAGAAGGCTGATCTGTAGCCTACATAGCTCCAATAAGAATCAAATATGTGCTGTTTGCTACATTCTTATAGGGTCTCATGACTGCCTGTACATCTCACTGATAGTTAAAATTGAGCTGAATGATAAGCACCATAGAAATCTCATAAGAGTAGTTAATGAGTAGAAATTCAAAGAAAACATTTGTGATTTAACACTCTTTGCATGTCCCCTCTCCCTCAGACACCAAGCATATAACAACCAGCTTCAAACAGCAAAAGTTTAGCCTTTTCTGTTCATGGGTCCTGTCCCCATGCTATAATAAAAGCACCTTTTTGCACCAAAAACATATCAAGTATTCTTTCTTGACCATGCCCTCAAGGCCCCATATCAATAACTTAAGAATTCTTCCTATTGTATGCCACAAAAAGGTATGCAAATTTACATCTTTTTATCTGAAATCCATGGACCCAGATACACTTCAAATTTCATATTTTTTAAATGACGAATTAAGCAGAAATTTTATTTCCAAGCTCATCAAAGATTATTATAAACAAAAAGTATCGTTTTAAAGGTGTTGCAAGTTAAATCAAAGGCACTTCATCAAAGTAAAGCACTTGTGACATTAAGAATTGCTTTAGATTGCCATATTTTCACATTATTTTGTGTTTAATTATTTGCATGTTCTGATGATCACATTAAAACACTTCTGAAAGACATGAAATAATATAGTATTTTTTTTAAAGTGCAACCACAATGGTAAAGTAGAAGAACTTAAGAAGACATAGATTAAGTCCAGTTTGTACACAGGATGGAGTAATCTAAACACAACATGAATCTTTCCAAACAAGTTTGCTAAGACACAGCTCCCATGTTTAGTGACACAAATTAAACAATCTTCTTATTTAGAAAAATCAAGATATCATTTGATTAATAAAGCTTATTCTTCCTAAAGTTTTATACTTGCTTGTCTTCATTTAAAAACTGTAAATTCATGAAGAAAGAACAAGTTCTGTTAGGTTATAAAAATCTTAGGAGTAGGATGGCGGAGAAGTAGCAGCTGAGACGACATCAGGTAGCAGGAGATCAGCTAGATAGCTTATCAAAACATTGCGAACACCTACAAATCCAATGGGAGATTGAAGAGAGGAAGAACAGCAATTCTGGAAACAGAAAATCGGCCAATTTCTGGAAGGTAGGACCGGCGGAGAAGTGAATCGAAAGCGACGGGAGGATAGACCGCGGGGGAGGGGCCGGCTCCCGGCAAGCGGCAGAGCCACGGAGCACTAAATCGGGACTTTTAAAAGTCTGTTCCATGGAGGGACATCGCTCCAGAGGCTAAACCGGGGTGAAGCCCACGCGGGGTCAGCGTGGCCCCAGGTCCCTCAGGGTCACAGAAGGGTGTCTGAGTGTCGCAGAGCTAGCAGGTATCAGAGCAGGGAAGCTGGCTACAGAGACAGAGCCGAAGAGTGAGCTCTCAGCTCGGGGTTACCTTGAACCAGTCGCAGGCTGGGTGAGCTCGGAGCGCGGCCAGAGGCGAGGGATATGGGAGTAGCCGGGGCTTTTCTCTGAGGAGTGAAGCCCTGAATCTCAGCTCTTCCGGGCCAGAGACTAGGAGGCCGCCATTTTCATTCCCGTCCTCCGGACTCTACGGAAAGCGCTCAGGGAACAAAAGCTCCCGAAAGCGAAACCGAGAGGATTACTCAGCCCAGCCCCTGGTAAGGGCGGTGCAGCTCTGCCTCGGGCAAAGACACTTGAGAATCACTACAACAGGCCCCTCCCCCAGAATATCAAAAGAAATCCAGCCAAGACCAAGTTCACTTAACAAGTAGAGCAGCGGAACTCCAGAGGAGGAGAAAGCAAAGCGCGGAATTCATGGCTTTCTCCCCATGATTCTTTAGACCTGCAGTTAATTCAATTTTTTCTTTAAAGGTCATTTTCCTAGGGTCTTTGCCACCCTTTTAGTATTTTATTTGCTCCTTCATATAATCTTATCTGGAAAAAATGACAAGGCGGAAAAACTCACCACAAAAAAAAGAACAAGAGACAGTACCAAAGACTAGGGACCTAATCAATACAGACATTGGGAATATGTCAGATCTAGAGTTCAGAATGACAATTCTCAAGGTTCTA
>PISX010029430.1:0-20068 GCA_004024625.1 Mellivora capensis
ACTCCATAGTGTATATGGACCACATCTTCCTTATCCATTCATCCGTCAAAGGGCATCGTGGTTCTTTCCACAGTTTGGCGACCGTAGCCATTGCTGCTATAAACATTGGGGTACAGATAGCCCTTCTTTTCACCACATCTGTATCTTTGTTAACCCCAAGTTTTTAATGCACATCTCTCTGTCCCATGTCTACCTTAGAGACACAGAGTAACTTTGCTCCTGCATGGAAAACATTGGGGTTTCTCTACTGTGCCAATCCCCCACCTGTCTTGGAGTGCTCTCCCTTCCCCTTCTGTAATCCACAAGGTATGTAGCTATCGCTCTGGAGGTCCATATTGGAAGTTAATTAGAAACTTCTCTAGAAGATTCATTTCTATTAGAGTTTTGCTCAAGAAAATTGCATGGGTAGGGCACAGTTATGGGGTCTATTTGTTAATCTACAAATATTCCTATCAACCTTGAAAATGGTTACTAGTCTCCAAGGGCTACCACAGGTCTGTATCTAATGCAGCTATGGATAAAGGAGTGCTCGAGGTGGTTTCTCAACCTGAGGTAAAATTTATACCTCCTCATTCTGTTTTTGTTTTGTTTTGATTTTTGGTGTTTGGTTTTTTGGTTTTTTGGTTTTTTTAGGCTGGGGCCCCTTGCCCATTATACCATCTTTCTATGCCAGGGTAAGTCTATGGGTCTTGCTTCCCTTTGTTTTCTGTTTTTGTTTTGTTTTGATTTTTGGTTTTTGGATTTTTTGGTTTTTTTAGGCTGGAGCCCCATGCCCATTGTACCATCTTTCTATGCCAGGGTAAGTCTATGTGTCTTGCTTCCCTTTGTCATTTTGTACAGATTCTGGAGGAAAAGAGCACGTGTGGTGTCAGGGAAAATGAGTAGAACCTGTGGGCAGCTCCCATGAGGCCCCTGGGCTCCAGAGGCAGGAGGCCAGAGTGGGGAAGCACCATGGGCAGGATTCACGGTTCAGCCACGTTGAAGCCATTGCAAGAAGGGGAAAGCAAGCTGAGTGGAAAGCAGAGGTCTTTTCTCATGGCCTTGGCCATAAGCACAAAACTGACCCCAGTGGTAGATCAAGACGAAGCCAGCCAGGAGCAAGGTTTAGATGGGGCCCTGAGAGCCCTTTGGATGATCATTCATGCCCCCCTCAAGACCTCAAATTAAATTATACCAGAGCTCCAAAGAAGCATAAAACAGAATAAAAGAGGATGTTCATCATACAACTCTGATCTTAGGTCTTATTCCCAGACCTCGTTTCTGTTTTCGTGATAAATTAATACTTTGGTAAATTCTGGAAAGTTTTTGCAAATAGCATAATTACATTTTTATCATACTAAAACTTTTATTTGTTAAATGGAATGTGTAAAATGGACTTCAGTTTTGACAACTTTGTTCAGTATTTACTCACTTTTAAATATGCCTCAAAAATACATAGCTTCCATATTTTAAACATACCTCGATTTTATTGAAATATATTTATAATCTAAACACAGGTTTTGACAAAGAGTGACTTGATTTCTTTTTGGCTGTAAGGATCCCAAGATAAAAGGTAAGTTGATATCTTTGGCTTTTACTTCTAGCTCTGAATTTTCTTTCACAGGGTTGAAACATAAAATTGCAAAACTCACAAAAAAGAGGCAGCAGAGTGATTCTTTGTTCTTCTGAGCATAATCGCATTTAATTCTTTTGTTTCTCGACAGAAAAAGAAGCTACAATAGAAACCCCGTAAGTTGTCCTGGGCCTTGCTGATAGAAGACATAGAATCAGAGAGAAATGGTCCATGACAAATAAGAAAACACCAAGGACCAAACAGTGACATGGGGAAAAACAGAGAGAGAGAGAGAGAGAAGAAGATAGAAGAAACTTCAGATTTTTTTCATAAATATTTGGGGCTTTGAACCTCATGTTTGGAGTATAGCTCGTGACAAATTCCTTTCCTGTTGGTGCAAGCTGGTAACTGGAAATTCTACTCTGATGAAACCACAAATACATTCTCAGACAACATGCTAAGCAGAGACTCTCCCTCTCACCAAGGCACAAGCAGACACACAGACTAACTGGTGAATTCTAGGAGATCAGGCCCTGTCTGAGGTTCCTTGATATCCCTGGGGAACGGTGGGTTTTGACAGAGACAAAACAACTTCCACCAAATCTCTGCATGGTAGGTCCCTCGGGGGCAAACTTCCTGTCTAGTCCGCAGCGAGACCCTGCCTGCCCCTCTCAGCCTGGCTGGCCTCCTTTCCTGGGTGCTCAGGTTGTGCCTCAGAGCGTGACACTGGTCAAGGGCGATTGGTATTTCATACCATCTATTTTTTTTTTTTTGGAAGGGAGTCCGAGACTAAATGAGACTAATGATGTGATGAACACTACTTCTCTAGCTCTGTTCTCCTGACAATTACTTCTAGACGTTTCCGTGGTAGTGTCTCACATGCGCTCCATGGATCACTCTGTGAGCTACAGGTTAGCACGCCCATGCTCCCCATCCCTGGGATGTACCAGGAACTGACAATGCACAGATGACAAAGCTGACCGTGAGGGTCCCCACAGCTGAATCACTCATCCCCAACAGCACAGCTGCTGGTTTCCTCTGAGGGGCTGTTCTCGACAGCCCTCGAGGCGTAAGCTAGCCCCAGCCGGTGTTTACGGTTTCAGAGCTACTGCCCCTATTTGCTTTCACCACTGACGATGCCAGTATTGGCATTGCGGAGATAATACAATATCAACGTCTGGGTCCTGGGCTCACTTTTCCTTGCACACCCCTCCGCAGGGGCAGCGGGACACATGGAGTGACAGAATTGTGTTGTGATCACCCTGACTCTCTAGCTCATGCTCCAAATTTGCGTACCTCCAAACTCCTCATCCAACTCATCCCAGAAGGCTCCTTGGAGGCCTTTTGCAGATTGTTCCAGCTCTTTGAAGACCTCAGCACGTGCTCTCACCCACTCCCCACAACCACCTGCACCCTGTTACAGACATTCCCATGCGATCCATGCCATGCATGTGCCCCACACACCAAGTAGGTATCTAATACATGTTTGTGAAGGGAATCATTAATGACTTGTGCTGAATGTGCACAGTGCTGGCAATGTCTTGCTTACCGTTGGCCCAAAGGGTTTGTCCTCAGCCCCACTTTGAAGGTAGGGAGTGGGACAGATAGGTCATAAGAGACAGAGTCTCTCCTTCAAGTTTGCCTCCGCAGGAGGACTTCTTGACAGGACATCACTGTGACTGCCATCCATGCTGGAGTGTGCTTCCCAGTGTCCACACTGCTTTAGGATCACACCAAGCCCCATCCCAAGACAATCGCTGTCAGTTCTTCTGGGGTGGGGCTTGGGCCCTAGGTTTTTTTGTTTTGGGGGGTTTTTTGGGGTTTTTTGTTTGTTTTTTTGTTTTGTTTTGTTTTCTTCAGTTCCTCAGTGATCTTCATGAAGGTCAGGGCTCTACATTCTGCCTCAGAGCCAACCCATAAACACACAGACACATAAAACTCTGAAGTTGCAAACAGCTGCTTGTTTTATCATTTTTACTCTTGTAATGCTTTTCCAATGTATCAAGATTTTGATTTTGAAAGTAATAGTGTTCATCATAGCCATTCAAACAATAAACATGCACAGATCAATAATAGCATCTCCTTATGCTAAGCCCATTCTACTCCCCCTCCCCCAATGCAGGAGCACTGTTAATAATGGGGTGTTTATTCTCTCAAGCATTTCTCTATATTCATGAAAAATATATGTCCATATACAAAAAAGTTGCTAGCTAATTCGTTTGGAAATATAATGTCTTTCTTTCTTGCATCACCTTGGACACAACACAACCAATCTCCTTTTCTGTGGGAGGCATCCCTTTGCCTTGGAGAGAATTGTGTTCCCTATAGGAAGAACTAGAAGAGCCAGACCAGTGTTCTCTTCCAACATATAAATATAGAAAGGCACCTGGATGGCTCAGTTGGTTAAGCATCTGCCTTTGGCTCAGGTTATAATCCTGGAGTCTGGGGGTCAGGCCCCATGTCCATCGGGCTCCCTGCTCAGCGGAAGTCTGCTTCTCTTTCTCCCTCTGCTCCTCCCCCTGCTTGTGCTCTTTCTTTGTCTCTCAGGTAAATACATAAAATCTTTAAAAAATAGGATCTCTTGACCTACAGGATGACAGTAGTCTTTGGCAAGAGAGAAACATTTTCCTAAATGTTTAAGCAAGGTTTGCTGCTTTTCACTCACTGACCCAACATTACCACTCAGCACTTCTGAGTTCTTCTCTGCTTTATAGAAAGAGCCAGAAAATACATTCTTCACAGTCCCTTTTTCTACATTATTCTGGGTCTGAGTCTTCTGGAAGAGGAAAATTTCTGTATGAGCCCCCAAGGTAATGGGGGAAGGACGGGAGGAACCAATTATACTCTATTTCATTCAAGAAGTCATGGTCCAATGGTGGGCCTGACACAGCTCTGGGCACTGGGGAGGGAATAATGAGCCAAATAGACTAAATCCCTGCCATCATGGAAATTCCCTTCAAGCAGGGACTTTGGCAGAGAGCAAGCTTATGTTCATTAACAAGTGGGGCAAAGCTTCTCACCCAGAGCCCAGTGGAAAGGGACAGCACCTGGACAGGCTACCTTGGCTCAGTGTCTTATTGTCATCCAGAGCATCCAACAGTGACTTCATCAGAAACCCTCCTAGAAAGAGATGGGGAGGAGGGCACTTTGACTGAATTCACAGTCTAGTTACCCCCAAGATACCATGCTAAATTGAGGGGGGTGCCTTATACACAGGAAGAGACTGGGGTATCAAGAAAATCCATTAATTGGAAAGTAAAGTTTCCCACTCTAAACATTTAAAGATTCAGGAGGAAGGTTCAGTTTCATACAGAAATAAGCACTACCTAATCATTCTTCATGACTTCACACAGATGGGAAGACTGATTTTTGGTTTTGCCTTGTGAAAATGAAATCCTGTCCATGCACCTCCCTCCCTAAGTTATCATTGTTCTCCAGGTCACCCTCCAGATTCTGCTCAGCAGCTAGTTGCTGTCCTTTTCATCATTTGCAGGAGTACGTGGGTGTGAAAGAAATCCAACCTCACCAGAAGAGAGTGTCCCGGGCTTCTTTAAAATGAGTAAGAGGCTTCCAGAAGGAGGGAATCACTCAAGACTTTGATTATTATTGCGATTATTCTGTGATGGAGGATTTGTGTCTTGAGGAACAGTTGCCTGGTGAGCTCGCCCACTTTGTTTCTGAGTAGGCCAGCACCATTCAGAACTGTGTCTGGAAAGGCCCCAGAACTTTTTAGCTTCAGGTTGTTTATATAGAAACACAGAACAAAGGAGCTGAGGAGAAAGGAGAAGTCTCAGAGGGTCACCACAAAGTAGTAATAATCTGAACTATAGAGTACTTTATAGAAGGGCATAGTGTATTAAACAATACAAAATTGCATAACAAAAAGTTACTCTACTTGCAATTCCCTTTATATGTTCTTATTCCTTAACAGAGGAAGACCCAATGCAGGAGTTTATTTGCTTTACACTGTGTGACCCTTGCCAGTCTCCAGCTGGGAGCCTCTGCAGGCGATATCAAGCCAAAACTTAGTAATTTGTGGTGTCCTTTGAGTTAATGTGTACTGATAGCTTTTACTTATACATTGAGTCTTGTTTTCTGTTTATCTGGTGGTACACAGTTTCTTTTATAAATATATTTATTTGCGAGGTACCTGGTGGCTCAGTTTGCTAAGTGTCTGCCTTCAGCTTGGGTCATGATGTCTGGGTCTTGGGTTCGAGGCCTGCATTGGGCTTCTTGCTCAGTGGGGACCCTGCTTCTCCCTTTCCTTCTGCACCTCCCCGTGTTTGTGCCCTCTCTCTCACTTCTCTCTCTCAAATAGATAAAATCTTAAATATATATGTATATTTATTTGTGTAAAAATGAAAGAGCAGATATAAAGAAAAATATTCATGAAGCAATGTATGTGGAGAGAAAACAAAATTTTGAGTGCCTCATTTGAACGATACCAGCGAGAAGCTTAACGATGCATATACCATGGTTCTTTAAATATTTGTTCCTAAAGTAGGTCAAACATGTCCCTTGTTTACACTATTACTTGCTTAGCATATTAGTTCTTCATTGGTGCTTTTTAAAAAGTCGTTTCTCCATTTCTCCCAGTGCAGGAACATTATGACACTTTCCCAATGGCTTGAGCCAAATTTAATGAGATTTTATTGTAAAAGAAACCTAATGCGGAGTGTTAGTCCCCAAAAGTGTAATGTTCCCCCAGGAAATTAGGAAATTGTTTTATGATGAACAAATTTAGATGAGGATACTTATTTGGAAAGCTACTGGTATCACTGACTATCTAGTGCAGTTAATGGAGGATAAAGGTGGTTATGTTTACATCCCAACCCTCTCTAATCAATTTTCCTCTTTCTACAGCTGTTTCTGCCATTGTGAAATAGGAACAAAGGAGAAAAAGGTGGCTTAATCTGGAGGTGATGTGGGAAGTGGTTTGGAAAGTAGGTGGATAGGTCAAAATAAATGGAGAAGAAAAAAATAAAACTGGATAGAAGCTTGGTGGAAAAAGGATTGTATAGATAATCCATTCCAGGAGCTTGCAAAAATATATCTATATCTATATATATCCTTTGGAAACTGGAGATGTGAGTTCAATTGCTGGTTTCACAACTTGCCAATCATAAGCCTGAATTTCCCATTGGTGTAATGGGGTAATTCATCTGGAGAAAAGGCATGAATGAGGAAAAGGGTGGCAGGCAATATGTCAGGGAAAGGCTCTGGTGGTTGATGGAGACAATATTTCCCTCACTAAAAGAATTTGAAAGTCATTGTTTTCCATCAGAGCAATTAGGGCCTTTAGAAATTGTTCTCATGAACATCAATAACATATATCTGTTGTCAGACAGACATATCTTCAGAGCACAGAGAGCAACATAAATGGTTTTCATAGGCACCATAGGCACAGCTGATATTTTTCAGGATCCATCAGATATTAAGTTGAGGTCTAAAATCATAACTACCTTTGCCTATGAATGCGTGGGGGCTGGTTTTTCTTACAGTTTGGGGAATTTAGGCCTCTTTCTAAGCATCTACAGATTTTATAACAGCAGGGTCCAGGCACTGCTCTCAATCAGCTGAGGTGGGAGAGAAGGTGTTGGCTAACTTGTCACTCTAGAGCCAGGAGTCATGTTTTCAACATAAAATGTGTTCTCCTACAACACATGATTAGCTCTCATCCCCCTTCATTTCTTACAGATCACAGGCCCTGGGGTCTAAGCTAACTCACATGTCTGTCATAAGGGGCTGACATGAGCTGAAAATCTGGTCCCAGCCTGTTAGGAAAATGCAATCTAAGCAATATCATCTTTACACAGTGGGGACAGTCCCTTAAGTCTGAAGGCCAGTGATGAGGAGAGAGAAGAGCAGGAGAGCGATCTTGTTTGTCCGCAGGGGGATTTGCTTGGGGGTCTGTACACATGTGACCGACAGTGGGTGTGATTAAGGCAATGGAGAAAAGTGCAGACAGAGCCCAGACTTGGCCAAATGTGGTTCCCACACCCATTCCCGAGATGTAAGTAAGAGAAGGCTGGGGAGTTAAGATGAGACTAGGGTGTCAAATGATAATCAAAGAAGTCAGTCGGACTTCTCTGTCCAAAGCAGGAATTAGCTAAGTCAACTTTTTCTGACCATCTGGTGAGAGACAGGCCACAGCCATGGGCAACGTTTTCCTTACTTCGTTGAAATACCAGAATCAGCTCATTGCAGTGTGCTAAGGAAGCTGTTTTGGGAGCCAGGAAATCCAGCCCCAGGCATCAAGAAAATAGCCTCACCCTTAAGAGTCTTAGAGCTTACAAGTTTCTTAGCTCCCTATCATGCCACGCTAATTCCAGTGTCTTAGAACAGGATGCATTTCGAGGTCACCAATTTAGTAAGAATAATGTAATGGAAAGCGTGTCGTAACTGGAAAGCTTTATGCAACTGAGAAGCAGACTCATTAATAGATGAGCCAGTGCTGGGGGTGTTGGATGATGTCCCAAGGAGCCCAGGTGGGCATGCCTCAAGGACGGAGCAGGGAAAGTAAGAGTCTTCTGAGATGCTGATGGCCACATCCCCATCCTGACTCAGCCAGAGCACCCTCATTTTAACTGATATTCATATTTGGGGTTCTAAGATTTGTTTAAAATCTGGGGCACTTTTGAGGCTAATGTCACCACAAGAACCATATATGACCCATTCTCCCTATTTCCATGGTAAGGACATTCAACAAGGGTTGCATGCTGTTGTCGCATCCAGTTTGGGTATACGGTAGAGATCCGGATGTAAACAGCCTAGCTCTCTTGGAAATTACATTACAGGGGTGGAAGTGGAAGACATACAGATATTAAAGGCAGCATTTCTAAATTATAGGCTAGGTTGAGCTCTAGAGTGGCTGGAAATGTTCCAGAGTGCATGGATAGATTCTTTAGAAGTCTAACTCTCCATTAGCCCCCATTGGGGTTCCAGAGATCCCCTTAGGTTTATAATGCCCTGTGCTGTCCTCAGATGGATGGAGAGTAGTTCAAGGATGGGTGATTTGGAATTGCCACTTGCTTGAAGGCTGTTGGGTAGGCTTGCTGCTGTCCTAGTGGACTTTCCTGTCTGTCCACTTGCCAGATGCCTCCTAGTAGGAGATCCATTCACAGAGAACTGGTCTGGATCTAGCCCCACGCAGGGATTGCATATGGAATCCCCAGATCCAGAAGTCTCTCCTTCTTTTTTTTTTAAAGATTTTATTTATTTATTTATTTGTCAGAGAGCGAGCAAGCACAGGCAGACAGAGTGGCAGGCAGAGGCAGAGGGAGAAGCAGTTTCCCTGCCAAGCAAGGAGCCCGATGTGGGACTCGTCCCAGGACGCTGGGATCATGACCTGAGCCGAAGGCAGCTGCTTAACCAACTGAGCCACCCAGGCGTCCCGAGAAGTCTCTCCTTCTTATCATAGATCTGCCCCTGCCCAGCTGTCCTAAGCTCCGTGCTCCAGCCTCAATGTTTAAGCTCAAAGTCCCTGTGTCTCTTCCAATAGAACTTCATCCATCAGGAAAAGGTTGGGTCCCTACTAGACCTGCTCCCAAACCATTTTCAACAGACAACATGTTTCTCCTCTCTCGAAGGTAAGATGATCTTAGTCTTTAAAAAGATTTGCCTTGTCTGCATGCAGTGGAGAAAATAGAGGGGAGGAGGTATATTTCCATTGTGCCCTGGAAAAGGAGTTGCCCTTGCATCAAGGGTGGGTAAAAAGACACATTTTACAATAAACAAAGAAAAAGAGGAAGAAAGGAAACAATTTTTCCCTTTTTTTAAGCTTTATTTATGTATTTTAGAGAGTGAGCACATTGGAGGGAGGGGCAGAGGGAGAGGAAGAGTCCCAAACAGACTCCGTGCTGAGTGCAAAGCTCAACACTGGACTCGATCTCACGACCCCAAGACCATGATCCCAAGACCACGACACCAAGGCCATGGCCCCAAGACCTCAGCCTCAAGACCATGACCTGAGCCAAAATCAGAAATCAGATTCCCAACCAACTGTACTACCCAGGCACCCAGAAAAAAAAATTCTACATATCAGTGATACATTGAATAGAGTCAAACACTTATTATATCACTACAATTTACCTCATGGTAAATTTTTTGATAGAGAAATACCAAGTAAGAGGAGATCTTTTAACAGGAGATCCTGACCCAGCCTAGGGAGTCAGGAAGTCATTTCTAAGAGGGCAAGGGGGAAAAAGTGTTCTCAGCAGAGGAAACAGCATATAAAAAGGTCCTGGGGCAGATATGGCCTGGCATAGTCAAGGAACTAAAGGAAGGCCATTGCAGCTGGATAAGAGAAATAGAGAGCAAAGGAGAGAGGAACTGAAATGAGTTTGGAGAGGTGAGTGAGCACGAGTCATTCCGGAACTTGTAAGCCATATCTAGACTGGCTTCATTCTAAGGAAGCAGTAGGCTGATGAATAGTTATTAATGTGCCTTTATCAGAATTGGAAAAAAGCGAAGATTGATGTGAGTAGATGAGTTAAGAAACTATCCAATCACTCAGGGGAGAGATAATGGTGTCTCATTAGCTGAAGGCAAAAGATGTGGGGAGTTGTGAATGAATTCAAGAGATTATCAGAAGGTAGCCTCACTGGGCTTGGTCGGCTTCCCTCAGAAGAGAAGGGTATTTTAAGATTGGTTCCAGGGTTTATCATGAGTAAATAAGTACTATTGATTGAGATGGGAAATGCAAGAAAGAGGACATGATGAGTTCAGCTTTGGACATGCCTGATTTTTGATTCTCGTGCCCCCCCCCCATCCAGAGCTGGCATATATATGAGTGATGTACTGCAGGGATTCAGGGCCCCTGCCAATATAGCACACAGTTCAGAATTGTCAAGGGCAGATCTAGAAGGTGTTCCCTTACCTCTAGTCTCTACCTTAGGTTCCCAAAATTCCATGATCCTAACTGGCCATTTTTGAAAAGTAATTTTCTCTCAAATTCCTTTGAGGAAGGTCACGCTTTTAGTCCGTGACTTTGATGTCAGGTGTTAATGGTACCCAGACTGTGAGGGAGACATTAAACACAAAATCAAAGGGAAAGGTTTCTTTCCCCCTGAGACATCCTTAAGTTCTTATTTCAGGAAAGAAAAGGGCAGGGGGAGATATGTGTTAATGTTTCTCAATACTCAATAAGTCTTTAAAATTCCATTGACAATTTGGCAACAAGGAGAGACCTTCTCACATCTTTGGACACATTTCAGAAGGTGATGATCAACCCGGCTCTCAGAAGTCAAGAGAGGCCTCTTTCATTTTTTTGAGACTCCTGAAATATTAAAAATAAGGAAATGTCAAAACAGAGATACAAAAATTGTGCCATATTTTAAAGGTTTACATTGAAGAATCCAAACTTTTTAACACAATGCCGTATGAATGAGCCATTCAGAAGGGCACTGAGAGATTTATAAATAGTACTGTGTCACAGTTCAGTATAGGCTGTGTGGTCTGATAACAGGTGTGAAAATACAATTTTTTTAAAAAGCCTTAAAAATAGTTTTGCACATTATATAGTGAACACACGGGCCAGAGTCTTATTCAGCTCATGAATGGGGAAATAGAAGGATGACAGCACTAGCTCACGAGAAGAATACGAAAACTTGGGATTTTTGTGGTCAATGGGAGATATAGGAATGCCAAAATAAGGTTACTAAATTAGATCCTAATACTGAATGCTCTCCCATTGCAATGAAATCATAACCTGTGGCTATCTTGCTTCGGAGTCAGAAAAGAAATTCATCACATCTGATCAGTTTCACAGAACGGCAATGTCTGGCCCTGAGTCAGTTGTGCAAAAGCCAAGTTGTATCCCCCTGGAGAGGACATTGAAGAGTGCCAAGCCATCCTTTCGCCTTGTTTCTAAGACATGGATCATTGTTCCTAGCAGGACACAAGTCTGAAACCGTATGATGGACGTCTGCTTTCAGTCCCATTCCTGTGCCTCCATGACAGGTTGTCCTTTGTGCCTAGGATGCCGGTGCAAATAGCCAACTTGTCCCTCCCCCTGCCAGTGGCATCCCAAGATTTCACCTTTGCCCCCACAAATAGCAGTCAGTTGGATGAAACTCCAAATTGAAAAATAGTCTTGCATGATTGATAGTTGTTTAATGGTGAACTGAAGACTCAGAAGGCAGATTTCTCACGTTGAAAAGCACTGCTGTGCTCTCCTGCTTGCACAGGGGGATTTATCAGGGAAAGCTACTGAAGAAGGGAGAAGAGACAGTGTAGAGTGAAGGATAGCTTCTGTTGGCACAGTTTGAGTAATGCAATTTGGTAAGGAGGAGCAAGGACAGACAGAGATTTATATAATAGAAGACATTGTCTCAGAGTGTTATTTTTAGGAAATAAGATTCTGTGATTATGACCCAAACACGCCCATCCAATACTCAAATCTCCACAGTGAATACTCTTAGGGGCTCATTTGGGAGTGTGCTTTTATGTTTGAAACCTCCATGTAATATTCATCATTTTATGGTGTTCCATTAAATCCGCAAAACTTATGCTAGCATGGTTTTCATATGCATCACTAATTTTCAAAACCAATTCTAAATTCGTTTTGAAAATAGATTACAGGAAGATTGCAGGTTACAAACAAGACACTGAAAAAATATTAATATCTACCCCCCACAATCAGTTACTGGTCTCTTCAATTCAGACAATCCTGGCAAATATCCAGACAATTCAGAAACTGACATGTCTTCACAGTCCTTTGCAGACACTATAGATATTATTTTGAGCTATAGTTTAGCAAAAACAAAAAAACAAAAGCAAAAACAAATAACAAACAGCATCTAGAGGCAATGAGATCTGTCACCTGGATTTTCTGCAAGGATCACTGGTGGCAACTTCAACTGCCTTGTCAACGGTACTCAGCGGCCTCATCTGGGAGAGCTGGAACACTTGGGTGGTATTGGTAATTGGACCAGGTTCTGTGTTTCAATTAAATTTCTACTTGGTTGGTCTTTAAGATAACCCTGGGATTTTAATCAAGCACCTGTTGACTAGTGACTACACGTGTGTTTTATATTCCTCTTCACTTTTCCGCAAAATGCACCCTGATCTGATTTGCATTTCCTTCTATCTCCAGCACACATTCGTGTGAGTGTCATACACACGTGTAAGAAACACAATAAATGCGTTACTGAACAGATTTCAGTTCAGCGGCTCTGCTTCTCAGGGGACAATGTCACAGTCACGGGCTTTCTCCCCAGGGCCCCACGATGCCATGAGACCAGTCCATTTTCTGGGTAATTGGGCTGTTACTGTTTTCTTCCTGCATAAAAATAGGAAAAAATCAGTGCAGGTTAATTCTATGGAAAATTCTATGGAAAAAAAACACCTGTAGTGGGGTGAATAATGACCCCAAAGATATCCAGGTCCTAATCTCCAAAACCTGTAAGTATTATCTTTTTTGGGGAAAGGGTCTTTGCAGGTGTGATTAAATTAAAGGGTTTCAGATGAGATTATCCTGGATTATCTAGGTGCGCCCTAAATGGAATCATGACTGTGCTTAGATAAGCAAAGGGGACTTCTGACACACGTGGAGGAGAACGCCATGTGAAGGTGGAGAGACTTGAAGATGCTGGCCTGGAAAATTGGAATGAGGAGGCCTCGAGACAAGAAATACCACCACCAGCCCTCCCACCGCCAGAGCTGGGAGAGACAAGGGATGGATTCTCTCCTGGTCTCCAGAAGGAGCATGACCTACCAACATCCTTATTTCAACCTGGTGACACTGAATTTGGACTGTGGCTTCTAGAACTGTAAGAAGATAGATTTCTGTTTTGTTTTGTTTTGTTTTTTTAGTCACCGAGTGGTAATTGTTAGAGTAGCAATAGGACATGAACAGACTACCTATTTTGGCCCAGTCTCTGCACCTACTTCTTTATCATTTTTGAAGCCCCAAAACATGTGATCAGAAGGTCACTAGATCTACCCCTCGCTTCATCTGCCCACTCCTCGTGTAACGCCTGTGTTCACTCAGCAACTAGTATGAGTTCCCTAAATCATATCTGGCCCAAGAATAGATGAATAAGAGCGAAGACCTTCACCTTCAAGGAGCTCAGCTCAGAGGTGAGACGGATGGGCAAAGGGCAGGGCTGTCGGGGACCACGCAGGTGTTCTCAAGCTTCTTCCCCCAGGGTAGAGGGAAGGATGGAGGCATGGCTGGGAGGACTTCCCAGAGGAGGTGATGAAATACAAACTCAGTGGTAATACTTAGGATAATAATGGCTGACATTACTGAGGCTATCTGCCAGCCCCCGCATCAGGACCACCAGCACAGGGGAGCTCGTGCAGAACACGAGGCAAGAGTGCCCCCCGGAGTTAGGTAAGCAGTGGCCTTCTATCACTCTGCCCAGCATGTATCACAGAGGAACTCGCTGAGTCATAGTGGTGACAAGTGAGGCTCTGCTTGTACCCAGATGTCCCCACACAAGAAACCAAGGCACCGTTAGCTCTTACAGCTAGTAAAGGGTGGAGTGGGGGTGCGGAGAAGTGAAGCCCCATCTTTAGCCATAGCTCTTGCTCTTAAGCATGCCCGGAGGATGTTACTGTTGTCCGACGGGAACCGAGTAACTCAGTGTGCGAAACCAGAACAGTGTCTGTCTGCCATCAACGAGATAGCTCCAAACGCCTAGTTCTCCTAATGGCAAAAAAAGAAACTGAACTGTGACATTCAGTCCCTTCTGGATTAAATGCAGTAACTTTAAGGTTCAATAAGTGCCCTTTGGGTGGATCCCCAGTCAGTTCGGAATCCTCCCCCTCTCTTATTTCTCCCAGGGGACATCTGAGTTTAGAGACTCTTTATTTAGCACAGTAGCTTCTGCAAGAAAGTTCGTAGCATGCGGTTGGGGGACTTGGGCACTCAGTGGCCTCGCCCTGACTTGTCCTGGATACCAGCTTAGCACTCTGCATCGTCAGAGGTTGACAGGATGATGCTGTGGCCTCAAGTTCAAGTCCTTGTGCTCCCTCTCCTCCTTCCTCTACCTACCAAGGCGCTCTGGCCCTCAGCAACTCCCAAACTCCTCTGGTCTCCTGGACAGTCCCAAAGTCAAGGGAGGCCGCCTCTCGGGCCAGTATCACACTCTAGGGTCCAGGGTTCAAGACTGACTAAATGGTGTGTATCATTGTGGTGAGTTTTTTGTTTTTGTTTTTTGTTTTGTAGTGTTCTTGGGCGGGGGGCATTCTCATATGCCTTACAAGCTAATATTTATTTTGCATATACCACACATATCTCAAACATTCCTTCACCACAAAAGGGGGTTTTACTCTTCACACTCTCTTTACAGCAGTGCAGTGATTGCCTTACAGTGGAGTTATTCCTCACACATGTGTAAGATGTCTACAAGGGGCTGAGGTGCATAGCTACTGAGTACCTAGAAGTCATGGTTATTAACATATATCGTCACAGAGAGGCAAGCTGAGGAAAGGGACAGTTACAGGAACCCTTCCAAGATGGTATCTTTAATTTATGCTAACACTTGCTCTACTAACTTTTTTGGATGAAAAGCACACCAACTCTTTGGATGCCTTCTACCGTGATTCGGGGAAAGCCACTGACCGAAGTCATTCCAAGTTCCTGTCTCTCCAGACCTGAATGTGCTGAAACCCAATTGTCCAACAGATGTGCAGAATCACAGACACAGAGGGTCTGACTGCCCATCTCTTGCTTGCTTCCATGATCTTCCCTTTTTCCCCCCCAATTTTACAACCAGTTGCTGGTAACTCTGGCACCTAACTTTCCAACAGTGCACATGGAGTGCAGAAGAGAGAAGAGTGGATATGTGATGACTGGAACCTACAACCTACCACCATCTTGAAAAACACCTCAAAGGATGTAAAGCCATCACAGTGACAGCAAAGCTGGGAAAGCATGTGTTTCAATAACTGTTAGTGCCTTGATGGTAAAGGACAGGTGCTTTGGACTGAATGTTTGTGTCTTCCCAAAATGCATATGTTGACGTCTGATTGCATCTGGAGGTGATGTCTTTGGGAGGTGATTAGGCCTGAGGGAAGATCTTTCATGAAGAGAATCAGTGCTCTCACAAGAGACATGAGAGAAATGATCTCTCTCTCCTCCTTGTGAGTACTCAGCAAGAAAAAGGCCGTCTACAAACCAGGAAGTGGGCACTCACCTGTCACAGAATCTGCTGGCACCTTCATCTTGAGATTCCCAGCCTCCAGAACTGTGAGAAATAAATTTCCGTTGGGTAAGCTGCCTTGGCTGTAGTATTGTTATAACTTGAACAGACTAAGATGAGGGCTGATCACTTTTATGGGTTTAAAGACTCGTCAGTCACGGCATAATCTCCCTTCTTCCTTAAGAAAGAAAAACTCGAAGGAAATGTCCAAGAAAAGGATCTGAATGTCCTTTAATAAATGCTACCCAGGAGGTTTAAAAAAGTGGGGTTCCTCTTGCTTAGCAGTTTTGGTGCCTTTGGCAGGATTGGATATCCTTGTCACCTTGTGATCCTAAAAATGAGGACTTTATTTTAGTTCCTTAGAAATTTCGATGGTTGTGGAGTGGGGGAGGGGAAGGGAATCACTTAACACCAACCTTCACTCCAGCCCAAGGTCTGAAAAGTCATTTAAAAGCTGAAAATTGAACCTGAGTAGCTGGTTGCCTTTCTTATACTTTTCTTCCTTTCAGCTCTTAGTAATCAGCAAAAACAAGGAGGATCAATAAGCAAAAGAAAAGAACCTGCAGTGAACTCGAAGCTTTTCATTTTTGGGTTTTTTTTTTTTTTTTTTTTAAGAAATACAATCAGTAGGTATCGTTTCTGTGCCCTCTGAGCAGAGCCAGCGCAGAGGGACCTGATGGAGGGAGAAAACCATTAAGAGACTAAGCATAATTAACCATTAGAATTCATTAGTGACTATCAGGGTGCTTAGCTACTTCTGCAGATTTAAAATTAGGCTTAATTTCTAGAAATAGACTCACAAGGGAGGCTTCTGCTGGTAAAGCAGTTAGGGACGTCTAAAAACCTCTATTTGCCTACAGGATGATCTTCAGGTTCTGGTAGGTTCTCCATTGACCTTACTCTCTCCACAGCTGGGAGGGACCTCATTGTAGTCTACATGGCCAGTCTTGCTCTTCAGTGAAAGGAGCTTGGAAAGTATGAGATTCTTGACATTCAGGCCTTCATTTGTTTATTCACTTATTCATTCATTTAGCAAATACTGACTGAGTACCTGTTATGTGCCAGGCATTCTTGTAGATGCTGTCTGCTCTGAGAGGGGAGTGGTTCTAGACCTCATGTGTCTAATCTCCTGCACTGCAATAAACTAGAAAAAACAGCCATGCTCCAAAGACTAGCAATAATTTTGATTCACTTGATTTCACATTATTTGATAAGCTGTTTTATAATGGATAAGGAGAAGCAAGGGGAGAAGTGGGTGCATGTGGATGGTTGGGTGTGATGGCAGTTGGAATGTGATTGGAGAAAGAAATAGTGAGCCTGTTAAAATGTAACATAAATGCAACAGGTGGAGAACATTTTATGTTCTTAACAGTTTTTCTGTTTCAACACCAGGTTTCTGTTTAGAGACAAAACTATCTTTGTTGGGAAAACTCTGTACTAAATGTGTTTTGTGTTAAATTTTGTGTTGAAGGTGACCCACTCTCTCCTTTTTCTGCTAGACAAAATTTCAGCAGGAAGGGGTGTGCTACTTGTCCTAACAGATGAAGAAAAATTGCAAGCTCTTAAGCCAATCCCGTGGAGATGCTAATAAGCAGAGACAGAGGGTTAGGGTGGGAGAAGGAAGGTGCCACCATGATGGTAGAAAGTTTTACCCAAAATGTCTTCAGTAAACTCCAATAAAGGCACAAAGATTTGCCATGAGGATTTCTGTTGGTGATTAGGCAGATACAGTGGAAAAGGATCTGTTTTTCCACTGGGGTTCATGTGAGGCATCCCACAGAAAATGGTGCATAAGTTGGAGTGCAGGAGGTTGAGAAAGCAGGAAAACTTAGTACTTCCAGGATTTCTTGAAAATGTTTGTGTGGGCTTCACACTGCCCAATCCCCCCTCAAGGGGTAAGGGAGCTCAAAATTGATATCTGTGTGTTACATGAGCAAAATCTAAAATAAAATTATACATACCTTAAAAAGTAAGATATCCTAATCAAGTTAATGCCAGAATTATCATGCAATAAGCAAAGTCATCCTTGGAATTTTCACTGTTCTCTCCTGGTGATTTTGGTTCTCTACACCACCCTTCTCTCTCTACACCAACCAGTGTTCCAAATTGATCACCATGTCCCATCATTTCATTGTAGCAAAACCTACTATAAGAATAGTTTATGGATTTGTTTGTGTCCAAGCATAAGAGCCTGCAATGTTAAGACTGCTTCTCAGGAATGTGAACCAGAGCCTTGACATAATGGCATGGTGGACTTAACAATGGGGTTTAATGGATCAGCCAGCATGCGGAAGGCATTCTAGAAGAGGCCCATTTAAGTGTCTTTAAAAACACACCAAGGCAGGAAAAAGTAAGTTGAAGCCCTTACACATATCTTAGGGCAAAATATATTTTAAATGAATCAAAGATAATATCCTTAATCATGGAAAAGTTACACAAACCTTTTACACTGCAAAAAATAAATAAATAAATAAATAAATAAATAAATAAATAAATAAAAAAAAATAACAGGGGTGCCTGGTGGCTCAGTGTGTTAAAGCCTCTACCTTCAGCTCAAGTCATGATTCCAGGGTCCTGGGATCAAGCCCCAAATCAGGCTCTCTGCACAGCAGGGAGCCTGCTTCCTCCTCTCTCTCTCTGCCTGCCTCTCTGCCTACTTGTGATCTCAGTCTGTCAAATAAATAAATAAAATCTTTAAAATAAATAAATAAATAAATAAATAAATAACAAAACTAAGGAAATATGGCAGTGAAAAAATGATTTGCATCACATAGTAACAAGTGAAGGTCCTAACTGTCTTAATATGTAATGAATTTTTTTAAGTTGTTCATTCATTTAACAAATACTTACTATATGTCAGGTATAGTATGAGGCTTTCCTCTGGGGATACACAGTGGGCAAATGAGATGGATAAAGTCTCTATACTGAGGAGTATGTGTGTAATGAGGTATGGGAGGTGTTAAAAAGAGAAACTTCTAACATCTCAATGAACAAAAGCCTGAACTGGCAGATCCAATACAAATACATATAAAAGATGACAGTTTATACAATGGTATTCAATGAGGTACAGTGGAATGTCATTTTCACCTACCACATTGGTAATTATGGGCTTAATGTTAAGGAAGATGTTAGGGGGAAAGTTATCCTATTTATTGTTGATGAAGACATGAATTGGTGTGACTTTTCTGGGGGCCTATTTGTCAGTACATTTAAAAATCTAAAACTCTCTTGCCCTTCACCTCGGCAATCCCACAGCTAGGAATTCATGCTCCAGTTACATTCACTCATTGCACAAAGGAGTTAGTGTAAGAATTACAAATTTAGAATTGTTTGCAATAGACAAACACTGGCGACAACTTTTTTTTTTAAGTAGGTTCCACACCCAGCATGGAGCCCAACGTGGGGTTCAAACACATGACCCCGAGATCAAGAGCTGAGCTGAAATCAGGAGTTGGACGCTTAACTGACTGAGCCACCCAGGTGTACCTGGAGACAACTATTTTTAAAATAAGGGAGTAGTTCATTCAAATGCATTAGATTCCATCAAAGAAATACAGATTTGTATTTGCTGATGTGGAAAGAACTTCTCATGGTATTACTAAGTTAAAAAAATTTTAAAAAGCAAGACATTAAGAGCTTCCATTTGTATAAAGTAAAAGGATACGCGCGCCTGTGCGCACACACACACACACACAAAGATACATGAGAAACTCTCAAAAGAAGTTACTTTTTTTTTTATTTCTTTTCAGCGTAACAGAATTCATAGTTTTACACCACACCCAGTGCTCCATGCAATGCGTGCCCTCCATAATACCCACCACCTGGCTCCCCCAACCTCCCACCCCCCACCCCTTCAAAACCCTCAGGTTATTTTTCAGAGTCCATAGTCTCTCATGGTTCATCTCCCCCACAATTTCCCTCAACTCCCTTCTCCTCTCCATCTCCCCATGTCCTCCGTGTTATTTGTTATGCTCCTCAAATAAGTGAAACCGTATGATAATTGACTCTCTCTGCTTGACTTATTTCACTCAGCATAATCTCTTCAGTCCCGTCCATGTTGCTACAAAAGTCGGGTATTCATCCTTTCTGATGGAGGCATAATACTCCATAGTGTATATGGAACACATCTTCTTTATCCATTCGTCTGTTGAAGGGCATTTTGGTTCATTCCACAGTTTGGCGACCGTGGCCATTGCTGCTATAAACATTGGGGTACAGATGGCCCTTCTTTTCACCACATCTGTATCTTTGGGGTAAATACCCAGAAGCGCAATTGCAGGGTCATAGGGAAGCTCTATTTTTAACTTCTTGAGGAACCTCCACACTGTTCTCCAGAGTGGCTGCACCAACTTGCATTCCCACCAAC
>PISX010029431.1:0-20056 GCA_004024625.1 Mellivora capensis
TGCACAGCAAAGGAAACAGTCAACAAAACCAAAAGACAACTGACAGAATGGGAGAAGATATTTGCAAATGACATATCAGATAAAGGGCTAGTGTCCAAAATCTATAAAGAACTTATCAAACTCAACACCCAAAGAACAAATAACCCAATCAAGAAATGGGCAGAGGACATGAACAGACATTTCTGCAAAGAAGACATCCTGATGGCCAACAGACACATGAAAAAGTGCTCCACATCACTCGGCATCAGGGAAATACAAATCAAAACCACAATGAGATACCACCTCAGAATGGCTACGCCATTCACACCGTCATAATGGCTAAAATTAACAAGTCAGGAAACATCAGATGCTGGTGAGAATGCAGAGAAAGGGGAACCCTCCTATACTGTTGGTGGGAATGCAAGCTGGTGCCACCACTCTGGAAAACAGCATGCAGGTTCCTGAAAAAGTTGAAAATAGAACTGCCCTATGACCCAGCAATTGCACTACTGGGTATTTACCCTGAAGATACAAATGTAGTGATCTTAAGGGGCATGTGCACCCGGTTTATAGCAGCAATGTCCACAATAGCCAAACTATGGAAGGAACCTAGATGTCCATCAACAGATGAAAGGATCAAAAAGAGTTGGTATATATATACAATGGAATATTATGCAGCCATCAAAAGAAATTCAGTCATGCCATTTGCAATGACTTGGATGGAACTAGAGGGTATTATTCTTAGTGAAATAAGTCATTCAGAGAAAGACAACCATCATATGATCTCCCTGATATAAGGAAGTGGAGATGCAACATGGGGGGCTTGGAGGGGAGGAAAAGAAAAAATGAAACAAGATGGGATTGGGAGGGAGGCAAACCAGAAGAGACTCTTAATCTTACAAAACAAACTGAGGGTTGCCGGGGGGAGGGGGTTAGGGAGATGGTAGTGGTGTTATGGACATTGGGGAGGGTATGTGCTATGGTGAGTGCTGTGAAGTGTGTAAACCTGGCAATTCACAGACTTGTACCTAATAATAGGTACTATTATAATACAATATAACTAATAATACAAATATGTTAATTAAATATATATATATATTTATATATATATTATATATATATATTATATATAAATAAAATATAGGTACTATTATAATACAATATAACTAATAATACAAATATGTTAATTAAAAAAAAACAAAAACCCATAATATCTTTGGAGATCAAGAAACATTTACACATTGATTATTCTTTTTGCCACATTAGGACCTTTCATCTTTGTTAAATGCCACTAAAATTAACTTTATTTGAATTAGCCTGTGTAATCCCATTATAGTATATTTTCTGTATCCAAGTATCTTTTCATCTGTATATTTGTGTAAAGAGATGTCTGGGGTGGTATTTACCCTAGTGTAAAATATGATTTATGACCTTCTAAAATATAAGCACCAGGGCAGGAAAATTTATTGGATTTGTTCAGTGCTAGATCTTCAGTTTCTAAAGCAGTACCTGGCACAAAATAGGTTGTCAATGAAAATCTATTAACAGTGGGAATTGTGGTGATGTTTTTATTTCTACTTTCCTTATTACTTACACTTTTTATATTGAGAATGTGTCATTTTAATAAAAAATAAAAGAATTATTTTAAAAATTAAAGAGACAGTGAAGACCAAACAGAATGTGAAATTGTTACATGAATATATGAATAGATCAATGAAACAGGATAAAAAACTCCTAAAGCTATTTTTACTCCATACACAGTAAAATTTCAATACAAACTAGCATTAAATGAAACCAATGAATTTAAATATATTAGAAGAAAATATATTTTTCATAACCTTATGTAGGGAAATCCTTACTAAGTCAGGCTCACAGAAATCAGTTAATGGAAATATTGGTAATTTTGAGTGTTATGAAACTTAAAATTTTTTCAAAATAAAGGAAATCATAAAAAGCTTTAAGCACTGACTACATACTTAACAAATTTTAATATCTATAACATATAAAAAGTACCCACAAATAAAAGAGATGACCCAACTTGAAAATGAGCAAAGGATACAAACAAGCAATTCATAGAAGAAATAGCAATGACTATACAAAAGACTGAAAACTATGAAAATAAGAGCACATTTACTAGTAACCAGGAAATATGCAAATATAAAATCTTTTTGCTTATTATATTTGACAGAAATTTAGAGTTTGCTAAAGTCCAATGTGGATAAGATGTATGGACATGGACAGTCTCATACACTGTTAATGGCAGTTAAATTGCCTTCTTTTAGGGTAACTTGTCAGTATCCATACTGAATGTATTATGCATATACCCTTTAACTATCTATCCCATTTAAGAAATGTATCTACAGAAATACTTGCGCATGAATAATGGCTAACATGAATTGTTTTCTTGCTGCGTGTGGGAATTTTCTGAATCCTCAACACTTATTTTCACAATAAGAATCTATGAAGGTAATAATATTATTACTTTGCAAATGAAGAAACTGAGAATTAGAGAGGTTTTTCTACTTGTCCAAGGTCACACAATAAGGAAGTGGCCCAGCTGGAATTAGAACACAGGAGATTTGTCTCTAGAACCCATACAGTTAAATAATAATATACATAAATACACATGTATAAGAAGTTTATTCAATTTTGTTTGCAATGGTGAGAAAATGAAAACTACTGAAATATTCATTAAAAAGGGACTGAAACTCATGTGTATTCATATGATATAATACTTTAAAACTTGAAAAGATTGGCATATTTCCATATATTCTCACATGGAAATAGATCCAAGACTTAAGTGTATAATGCAGGTCATAGGATAATACTGTACACGTAATCCTACTCATATAAAAATAAAAATATATAAATTATATGCTATATATATTTACATTTATACATGCATATATGTAAAACTGCACATGTATATACAGAAAATGATCTGGTTGAATTTTACACCAAACTCTTATTCCTGATAAGGATAAGGGTTTGGGTCAGGGTCAGGAAGGCTTGCGATATAAAGGTTGATTCTTCACCTGTAATTCTATATATTTTTTCTGTTTTTTTTTTTTTTTAACTTTACAATGAGACTCTGTGCTTATATACGTTAAGTAAATAATTTTAGAAAAAATCAGACATCCATTATGTGAGTAATGAAACAAACTACAATTTTGCAAAAATAATTCGACGAAATAGAAACAGTAATTTTTGGTTATATCTTCCTTTATAAAATACTCAACTTTTCTATAATAAGTCTGTGTTAATTTTGCAATTAATTTTAGGTGAGGGGAAAAATTATATATGATTGGTGACTATATCAGACAAGTCTTAGGTACTTTCAGACATTCTTATTTTAACCCAGCCACCACTATTGTAATTAACACTGCATAGGCTATGCTCTACTACCTCTAGGTATCCAATTCCTTAGGGCTATAACGGAACAGCACATTTCCTCATGGCTGTGTCATTTGCTTCTCAACTTCTCCAGGACTTCCTTGTTGCAGCTGAATCATGAGAGCCTATAGAACCCACTCAGAACCCAAGCATGTCCAACTGGGAATGATAGGAGAGAATTTTTTTCAATGGGAAATAAGAGCCGGCATGTAAATTCTCCCTTCTTCCTGTATGGACTGTCTGGAGAAATGGTAATTTATATAGCCTCTTAGAAAACAGTCCTTTGACAAGTAATCAGTTTGGCGTGATAGCAAACAGTGACAACTGGATTATGCTCTCTTCCTAATACACCTCTGCCTCATACCCCTTTTTTCTCATTCTTGCTTTCCTGGAATTGGAATCTATGATGAAATAATGGCATATAAGATGTTGCCAGGCTAAGCTTTCTTGGGATCTCACACCAAGAGAGTGGCCTAATTTAGAACCGTCTTTCCTGAAGAGTTAATATAAATGTTACAGTAGATAGTATATTACTAGTCAAAACACTACTACAGCTGGCTGCATTAGGGGAGTCATACTAGACTGGAAGGATGTAAAATGAACAAAATGTGTTTTTTTTTTAATTTTTAAAGAACTACACTAATCCTGCTAATTGAAGGTTATGAGTGAAATATCTGTTCATATACAATTATTTTCAAGTTAGACATGAAACCCTTTTTTTTTTTTTTTTTTTTTTTGAGAGGGAGAATCCCAAGCAGGCTGGGTGCCCAGCACAGAGAGCAGAGACCTACATGGGGCTCTATCTCCCAACCCTGAGATCACGACCTGAACAGAAATCAAGAATCACACCCTTAACCAACTGATACACCCAGGCGTCCCTCAAATGTTTTATTTTAAAAGATTTTATTTATTTGAGAGAATGAGTATGAGTACCGAGAGGGGCAGAGGGAGAAGCAAAGTTCTGCTGAGCAGGGAGCCTGATACAGGGCTGGATCCCAGGACCTGAGGATCATGACCTGAGCTGAGGGCAGAAGCCCACCTGAGCCACTCAGGCGCCCCCGTCAAACTTTTTAATGTACTTACTTATAACAGGCATTTAAGTTATAACTTCAAACAACAATATTTACATAATCTGTGATTTTGACCGTTAGCCAATATGCTGCTGTTAGAATTTTGCCTATTTTCTGAGGTAAACTTTCCCCAAATAGTTGCAAAACTTATGAGTTAAATACATATCAATTCATATTAATTTTACTGTTTTACAGAAAAATATATTTGTATATATAATTATAAATACTAAAATTTGCAGAATAACATTACTTCTCATAGAATAGAAAAATAGCAGTTTAAATGCTAAAATGTAAACTTGCAGGTGATAACTCATATCTGATAGACAAAATATAATTTAAGTAAATCCCTAAGAATTTACTTAAGAATTACATTACATGTGTAATGGCAAATATTTTAAATTGAGTTTCAAAATTAATAGCTATACTTAAAATGTGAAATGAGTGATAGGTGATACACAAACACTTAATAGAATACTTTTTCTCAAAATGAACAATTAATTTATCTTTAAATGCTGAATAAGAAATTAAATACTCTGAGCAAAGGATCCTTTGCCTTAAAGCATTGCCTTCTATCTTTTCAGGAGGCAAACAAAATTTTCACGATTTATGATTATTTTCCCATCTATTAAGCTATAACTGTCCCCTTCTTTGTGGAGCAGAGACGTCTGAAAACTTCACCACTAGCCTGGAGGGAATTCTTGCAATATAGGCATTGACTGTAGCTTCTAGAACACTTGTCTCCTTAGTGAGATGTATGTCTCCAAGAAGGGGAGCATACAATCAATTCAATTCAACAGATAAATGAGGATATTAAACTTTGCTTATGTTTAAAATATGGATTCACAAAAAAATAAAAAGGAAAATAAATAAAATATGGATTGACCAGTGATCTATATATATGGATCTGATAAAAATCAGATCTTTTGTCAGATATTCATACTTCAGACACAGTATATGATGTATGACTGGAGAAAGTGCCCCAGAGTTGGAAGATTTTATACTGGCACTCACATTTGTGTAAAATCATATTACCACACAATGCAGTTCACATGTTCTTGAATAAGTCGTATGATTACATCTCCTATATTACCTTAAATGTTATGTAACTAGAGGAAGGATTACTATGAACAGATTTTATACAGTAAGAGGGTTTATACTTCATATCAGGAAAAAAAATACTTCTCTTAGCTTGGGTTTAGAGCCTGCAGGGAAGGCTTGTGTGCTACATCAGCATTTGGCAATGCAAACTTCTGGGCCTGCAAGTGATAGAAAAGGGGACGGTGGCAGGGAATGGGAGAGAGCAAATACCAAGTTGCATTATCAAGTTTGCCACCCCAAGGATCAAATGCCTCAACTCAGTCTCCTGGGCTCATCTCCCATGAGAATGTATAAAGGACTTCAACTTGCTTTGATTGTCTGTTGGGAAGAGAAATGGAGAAGTAATAATCTTTACTGGCCCCCAGCTGTTAATCAAAAATTGTGCTGGCCAATTTTATCTGTCAACTCAAGTGAGCCACCACTTGCTCAGGTATCTAGTTAAACATTATTCTGGGTGTGGGTGTTTCCTGGAAGAAATTAGCATTTAAATTGGTAATATGATTAAAGTGACTAATCCCATCTTGGGTGCCCGTGGAATAATCTGCAGGGCCTGAAGGTGAGGAAAAGGCAGAGAGGTCCCTGACTGCTTGAGCAGAGGCATTGCTCTACCACTGTTGGTGCTCCTGATTCGGGCCTTCAGACTTGGCCTGCCATCTACACCCTTGTCTCTCCAGCTTTTAGGATTTCAAAGGACACCATTGGCTTTCCTGGGTGTTCATTTTGCAAACACCAGATTATGGAACCTCTTAGCCTCCACATCATGTAAACCACTATCTTACAGTAAATCTTATTTTATACACACACACTGACACACATATTTTTTATGTATATACATATATATGTGTGTGTATGCACACACACACACACACACACACACACACACATCCTATTTTTCTGTTTCTCTGAAGAATCTGTTCTAAAATAAAAGTTCACGTTGTGGGGCTTTTCTCTTGAGCTCCGGCTTGTGCATGTGTGTCCTGTGGCATTTTATGCTTCAACATCCAAAGTGAATTCCCAGGGCTGGAGGAGAGGTGCTGTTAAATTGTACCCATAGGAATTTGTTTGAAGTCCACAGGGTATGTTGCTGCTAGAATAAATGCACAGAGACCCCAGAGGCTGGTGAAGCCTAGCTAAGTAAATCATTTTCCATTACAAAAGAACAGTTGTTTTCAATGTGTATTTTACCTAGCAGTGGCTTTTTTTTTTTTTTTTTTTTTGAGTTTGGGGGAAGGCTTATATTTAATCAATTCCTTAAAGAAAAAACATGGTACTTTAGTAGTAAGAAAGTAACATTTTTGGGGCACCTGGGTGACTCAGTCTCTTGGTTTGGCTCAGACCATGATCCCAGGATTGGGAGATCAAGTTCCACATGGGGCTCTGTGCTCAGCTTGGAGTCTGCTCTCTCTTCTCCATCTGTCCCTCTACTGGCTAGCACACTTGTAAGTGCTCTAAATAAATAAATAAATAAATAAATAAATAAATAAGTTTATGTTATGGGGGAAACATTTTGAATATAAATATTTATAAATTTTTCAGCTTTTTGCAATATCATCACTGTGATTAGGTACAGCACCTATAAATACTCCCTTATCTGCACACTTAAAAAGATAATTTTCCAACTTATTCAAACTTATCCAAATAAAGAATTTCAGTGAGTTTTAAATTATTTTGTTACAGACATAAAAATATTACACCTTTCAACTGGTTTAGGAAAGCTGATTGACATGAGGGTAAATTAAATTTTACCATATATGTTACTGAAAACCTTTGTATACTTGGTAGATGGGATTAGAAATCAGAATTTGGTAAAAATAGTCAACAATATATTTATCTTTTAGATATAATTGTTTTTGTGAGGTCTCTTATTCAGTTAGGAACGTCATTAAAATTATGTACTGAAATATACTAAACTTAGTACCAGAACTTCAGATCACTCAGTTACAAAATTTAAATCAGTAAAAAATAAAGTATTTTCCATTGTAAAGTGTTTAATAATAATTTTCTAGTGAGAGAAAAAAGATTTTATAATATTAACAATAAAATGAAATAGTAGTTTTAAACATAGTTCATTTCATTTAAATTTTCACCCTTTAAAATTTCTTTTGTAACAATATTTTTAGAGTAGCATATATGTAATTTATAAATAAATAAATATGGATATACTCAAAATTCTTGATTGATAGGAATGTGTGATTAAAAAATGAAGACAGGGACGCCTGGGTGGCTCAGTTGGTTAAGCGGCTGCCTTCAGCTCAGGTCATGATCCCGGCGTCCTGGGATCGAGTCCCACATCGGTCTCCTTGATCGGCGGAGAGCCTGCTTCTCCCTCTCTCTCTCTGCCTACCATTCTGCCTGCCTGTGCTCACTCTCTCTCTCTCTGACAAATAAATAAAATCTTTAAAAAATAATAAAAATAAAAATAAAAAATGAAGACAGTTATACAATCAAAACCACAATGAGATATCACCTCACACCAGTCAGAATGGCTAAAATTAACAAGTCAGGAAATGACAGATGCTGGCGAGGATGCAGAGAAAGGGGAACCCTCCTACACTGTTGGTGGGAATGTAAGCTGGTGCCGCCACTCTGGAAAACAGCATGGAGGTTCCTCAAAAAGTTGAAAATAGAACTACCCTATGACCCAGCAATTGCACTACTGTGTATTTACCCTTAAGATACAAACGTAGTGATCTGAAGGGGCACGTGCACCCGAATGTTTATAGCAGCAATGTCTACAATAGCCAAACTATGGAAAGAACCTAGATGTCCATCAACAGAAGAAAGGATCAAGAAGAGGTGGTATATATACACAATGGAATACTATGCAGCCATCAAAAGAAATGAAATCTTGCCATTTGCAACAACATGGATGGAACTAGAGGGTATCATGCTTAGTGAAATAAGTCAATCAGAGAAAGACAACTATCATATGATCTCCCTGATATGAGAAAGTGGAGATGCAACATGGGGGGTTGAGGGGGTAGGAAAAGAAGAAAAGAAACAAGATGGGATTGGGAGGGAGACAAACCATAAGTGACTCTTAATCTCACAAAACAAACTGAGAGTTGCTGGGGGGAGGGGGTTTGGGAGAGGGGGGTTGGGTAATGGACATTGGGGAGGGTATGTGCTATAGTGAGTGCTGTGAAGTGTGTAAACCTGGCAATTCACAGACCTGTACCCCTGGGGATAAAAATACATTATATGTTTATAAAAAAATAAAAAATAAAAAATTTTTAAAAAATGAAGACAGTTATTATTGAAAATATCATTGATTAAATAATAATATATATATTATTCTTTATAGAGCTATGCTGCCCTATCTTTATGACAATATCCTCATATGGGTTCCCATTTAGTTTTACTATCTGTGACCCCTTCTTGGTGGTAATTCCTAGCTATCTTCCTAATCATTTTTCCTTGTTCACTTAAGAGTTAACTACTGACTCACTGCCTTCCTGTACATCTTAATTCCTGTCATTGTTCTAAGTGATTGCAAGAACCACATGAATGAAATACACTAAACTTAAGCTTCTCTGTTCCTCGACCTCTCCTGCTTCATTCTCTTCTTCAGCTCCATCTTTGCCACCCACTCACAACAGCACTGGAATGTGTTATCACTGGGAAAGCAGCCGGCCTTTATTTAAAGTATCCTACTTTACGACCATCACCTCCTATTCTATTTTACTCATCCTGGTCTTTCACTGCTACAGATCTTTAACCACATAGTAACCCCCAATCTACATACACATCCCTCTCCTTGTCTGCACTTTAGTAGCTGAACATGGGTGGAAAAAAATAGGCAGACTGATAATACTTGAAATTCAAGACAAAACTTCAGATGCCCATTCAATGCTGCCTAGAACTCATATATGTCTTCTGTTAAATTTGCTTTCTGCTTTCTTAGATGACTGTTTCAAATATTCTCTTCATCCTTAACAGCCCTTCCCTGGGCTTAACTGAGAAACAGAAGTGAATGACTAAAATCTAATGTTATAGAACCCGTGCCCTGGGGCTACAGAGAAGGCCCTACCCTGTTTTTATCAAACAAATCCTTCTACTTTCCTGTGGATTTACTCCCCTCTTGCCTTCTCACAGACCTGGGTCTACAGCTCCTATACTTCTCACCCTTTCTGTTGGACCATACCAATCAGCATATCCAACAGGTCCCTTGTTAACAAAAGTAACCACAGGGCTGTTGATCCCACATTCTCTTGCAGATATTGCCCAATTTCTCCACATCTTTCCCTTAAACATGTTGAACACAGCATCAGTGCTCTTAATTACTTCCAATTAATTCTTCACCAGATTCCAATCTAGCGTCCATTTCTACTCCTGTACTGAAACTCCTTTTGCCAAGTCTCCCTCAGCTTCTTCATTACCAAAACTATCTACTCTGTCCTTCTCTGACTTGTTGCCTGACCGCGTTTGATGCCACCAAACACATGCTCTTTGAAACCTTCTCTTTTTCTCTTGGCTCTGGGACATCCCACTCTCCTGGTTTTCCTCTTACCTCACTGCTGCTCACCAAGGCTCAGAGCTAGCCCTCTTTTTAATTCTACCAGAACTTTCTCCTTAAGAGATGTCATTCAGTGGCATAGATTTAAAAGTCTTCTATATGCTAATGGTTCTCAAAATTAAATTTCTAGCCCAATGTCCAAAACGGAGCTTTTGACATTCTTCACAAATCTGGTTTTCCGCTACTCCTCCTCATTTCGGCATTTGGCACCAGCGTTCATCCATTTCCTTAAACAAAACTTCTCTTTCTGCAATTCCTCACCTCCAACCCATCATCCACTTCTCCTGGTTCTATCACCAAAATATATCTGATTTTTTCACTTCCCTCCATCTATACACAGCTGTCCTAAATTAAACCACCATCATCTCTTTTCTGTACTATTTGGAATAGCTCCCCAACCGGTCTTTGTGCCTCCTTCCTTGTTTGTATTCAAAAATATTTTTTTCACATAGCAATCAGAGTTATTTAAAAACATGAATCAGGCCATGTCATGTGTTTTTCAGACTCATTCAACAGTTTTTCACTGTCTTAGAAATAGATTCTTACTTCTTAGGCTGTACAAGACTGCACAATGTGGCTTCTTCCTACCTTTATAAAGTTGCTACATCATGTTCGCCCCTGCCAGTCCCAGTAGCCTCACTGCCATTTCTCAAATTCCCCATGTGTTTTCTGACACCACTGTTTTCGCACTTCCTGTTCTCTTTGCCCACAAAACTCTAACCTCAACATTTTGCATAGCTAGCTCATTCTCATTCCGTAGGTCTCGGCTTAAATGTCATCTCCCTAGAGAGTTCTTCCTTGACTGTTCAAGACATACCTACATTGTACATGGTTACTCTTTACTACCTCCCCTTTCACGGTACTTAACATGATCTCTATATGGCTTACTTGTCTTATTATTTCTTGTTTGCAAATGTACATTCTTTTTAGATGGAGTGTGTCTTATTTATTATGTACCTTTGGGATCTAATACAATGTCTGGCACAAGAAAAATTCTCAATCGACATTTATGAAAAAATAAATGAAGACTTCTTTTTCCTTGGCTTCCTGGAGGGTGCTACATTGCCTTGGTTTTTATCTTATTATTCTCCCATTCCCATTTCCTCATTTACCCTCTTAGGACCATCTGCATTAGTCTGCTCAGGCTGGCATAACAAAATATCTACAGGCTTGAACGACAAGTCTATTTTCTTACAGTTCTAGAGGCTCAAAGTCTAAGATCAAGTTTTCAGGTGATTTGATTTCTGGTGAGAGCTCTGTTCCCTGCTTGTAGATGGCTCCTTTCTCATTATGTCCTTCCCTGGCTTTTCCTCAGTGCATGGGCAAAGAAGGGGAGGAAGAACAAGTTCTCTGGTGTTTCTCAGAAGAATGCTGACCCACTAGATCAGGTTTCCACTCTTATGACTTCACTTAACTCCAGGTACTTCCGTGTTGGCCCCAAATACAGCCACACTGGAGATTAGGGCTGCAGCACATGAATTTTAGGGGGTCACAAATATTCGGTTTACAACACTTTCCTCGACAATCTCATTTATACTAACAAAATGCATCCTCAAGTCGCTATACTGAACTCCTACACTTCATGTTTTTGCTAAATGTTTTTCGACACTGTGCATTGTTTTCTGTTGTTTTCACTATGTAGACATAAACCTTGACTCTCCAGTGATTTCCATTTTGGTATATATTCCCTTCCCCTTCTCCATCCATGACCTTATCAATACTTATTCCATGTATATTTGCGGCTTAGCTGATTAAATATAAACCTACATTCCCATTAATGAACTTTCACTCAAAACCATTTTTTTTTAATCTCTAGCTACTGATTATACTTATACTTGAATTATCCACTTAGGTCTCAAATTTGTTGTGTCCCAAACTGACCATTTGCTCAACTATTCAGCAAGCTTCCTCTTTACACTTTTCCTCTTCTTGTCTTTGTCACCAGCGTTACATTGCCCTGACCACTCAAGCCTAAAACTCTGGCAACACTCTATGACTCATTCATTATGTTTTCATCTACTTTATCCAATTAGCCACCAAACCAGTTAAATCTCCTTTAACATCTTGCATAAAGCATTTCTCCCTCTGAAATCTTCCTGTCATTTAAAAAATAACCTTTTTATTTTAGGATAGCCTTAGATTTACAGAAGAATCACAAAAATAGTAGAGAATTCCTTTGTACTCTATACCCACTTCACCTACTATTAGCATCTTTCATTGGTATGTACATATGGCATAAGGAATGAAACAAAATTGAAGCATTATTATTAACTGAAGTCCATACTTGATTCAGACTTCTAACTGTTTTGCCTAATGTCTTTTCTGTTTCAGAATCCCATTCAGGATACCATATTACTTTTAATTAAAAGTAATTAAAAAGAGCCTCTTTAGGCTCCTTTTGGCTTTGACAGTTTCTCAGAATTTACATATTGTTGATGACCTTGACAGTTTTAAGAAGTATTATTCAGGTATCCTGTAGAATTCCCCTCAGCTGGGGTGTGTCTGAAGTTTTTCTCATAATTAGATTAAGATACTGAATTTTGAAGAGGAAGAGTTCAGAGGGAAGGTACCATTCTCATCACATCATACCAAGAGTAGATGCTGTCAGAATGACTTATCACTGTATTTGTTAACCTTGATCATCTGGCCAAGGTTGTGTTTGTCAAATTTCTCCACTGTGAAGTTACTCTCTTTTCCTCCTTTCCATGCTATATTCTTTGGAAGAAAGTCACTATATGCAGCCCATGTTTAAGCATTGGGTAGTCATATTCCTTCTCCTTGGGTAGAGTATCTATAGAATTATTTGGAATTTTGCATGGAGATTTGTATATATGTACGTATTTATTTAAGTCAACACAGACCCATGGATATTTATTTTATACTTAGGGTTATAACAATACTGTGCTAGTTATTTGGTTGCTCAAATTGTTCCAACTTTAGCCATTGAGAAATCTTTCACTTAGGTCCCATGTCCCTTTGGCATACCTCTTTCGTGTGTGTGTCTTTTATTTTTATTTTTTTAATTTTTTATTATTTATTTGACAGAGATCAGAAGCAGGCAGAGAGGCAGGCAGAGAGAGAGAGAGAGAGGGGTAGGCAGGCTCCCTACTGATCAGAGAGCCTGATGCAGGGCTCGATCCCAGGACCCCAATCATAACCTGAGCCAAAGGCAGAGGCCCAGCCCACTGAACCACCCAGGCACCCCTGTGTGTGTCTTTTAAACACTTTCTTAATTTCTGGCACTTTGGGATGCCCTAGGGTCATCTTGTATATTTCCTGTCTGTATTAGTTTCCTATTACTACTGTAAAAACTTAATACAAACTGAGTGCCTTTAAACAACACAAATTTGTTACCTTATAGTTCCTTATAATTCTGGAGATCAGAATTCCAAGAGTTTAACACAACCTTGGAAGCTTTAAACAACACAAATATATTACCTTATATCACCTTATAAGTTTGGAGGTCAAAATTCCAAGAGCTAATATTGGGATATGGGCAGGCCTGCATTCCTACTAGAGAATCTAGGGGAGATTTTTTATTTTCCTTTTTCCTCCTCTTCTGGAGTCTGCTGGGCGTCCTCGACTCCAGCTCCATTCCTTCATCCTGAAAGCCAGCAATGGCAACTTGGTTCCTTTTCATGCTGCATCTCTCTGCTTCTCCTCTTCTGCCTCCCCCTTCACATTTAAGAATCCTTCTGATTATATTGATTCGGCTACATGGAGAATCTGTGATAATCTTCCTATACTAGAGTCAATTGATTAGCAACCTTAAACCCATCTCCTACATTAATTCCTTTTTGCCATTTAAAATAACATATTCAGGGGCATCTGGGTGGCTCAGTCTGTTAAACATCTTACCCTTTATTTTGGTTCAGGTCGTGATCTCAGTTGTGAGACTAAACCCTGTGTCAGGCTCCCCTGGAGCAGGGAGCCTGCTGAAGAGTCTCTTCTTGCATTCTCTCTCTCTAGCTCTGCCCTTTTTCCTGCTCGTGCTCTGTCTTTCTAAAATAAATAAATAAATCTTTAAAAAAAATAAAAATAACATATTCACAGATTCTTGGAATTCTAGGATGTGGACATCTTTGGGTGGTGGAGTTATTATTCTTCCTATAGAATCAACCATTTCTCCAAGGACCCGTAGTTCCATTATTGGAAACCAAGATTTGGACACTGGATGTGCCCATTGCTGCTGGAGTATTTTGCTTTTAGGCCCTCTCAGCTGACTAAGGAAATATGTATATACATGCTAGTTCATGTATATATGTATCTATAATATTTTTAGGTGTATCCCTCTGCATCTATATTAAATGAAACATGAGTTCATAGCAATGCATCCAATTCTAATCTAGCATCTGCCTTTTTTTTTAAATCCAGCCTTAGACACTGTAAGCATAAATTAAAGCATCCTGACTGGGTGGTTGCCTTGGCTCTATGTCTTACTTATTGTACAAAGCACTAGCAGATCAATTTTCCTTAAGGACCACTTTTATCAAGGAACCATGCTTAGAAACGCCCAATAGTACTCCATCTAACAACAATTTGTCCACAGTTTAGGCAAAAATCTACAAAGCTTTTTTTTTTTTTTTTTTTAGGTTTTATTTATTTATTTGACACAGAGAGAGTACACATGCACAAGCAGGGACAACAGCAGGCAGAGGGAGAAGCAGACTCCCCTGCTGAGCAGGGAGCCGGAGGTGAGGCTCAATCCCAGGACACTGAGACCATGACCTGAGCCAAAGACAGACGCTTAACTGACTGAGCCACCCTCTGTCTCTCTGAAAGCCTCTCTGAAAGCTTTGTTTAATCAGCATCCACACTAACCACCTGAGTTTATTTTCCAGAATTCCCCATAGAGTCACTGTCTCCTTACAGCTCCACCAGAACCCCTGCCACGTGTTAGTCAAGCTAGTTTCATGGTCCCTCAAAATGCACCACCTAGGTCCTTACCATTACATCTTTGCATTTCTAAATACTCTCACCCCTAACACTTCATATATGTTCAGTCCCCCTTATTGAAAATCCTTTTAATCCTTCATATGTGTTCCAACTAACATCAATAATTCTCTTCCTTAAATCCTGGAGCACTTGATGAGCGAATCCATAATGTCTCATCCTTTTAAAAATTATTTAATAATCCTGGTAAGAAGTGCTCAGTATCTTTCACTAAGCACACTGATTAGCTTATTATTTCTTAACTTCTCCAAGTTTGTACACCAAAAAAGTCTGATCAATCTTTTCTTTCTTTTTTGCCTGTAAGATTAAGGAAGGGGGACACCTGGGTGGTGCAGCTGGTTAAGCCGCTGCCTTCAGCTCAGGTCATGATCCCAGGGTTGTGGGATCAAGTCCTGCTTCAGGCTCTGCCTGTTGCTCTGCCTGCGGTGCACTCAGCGCTCGTGCGCGCTCTCTCTCTCTCTCTCTGACAAATAAATAAATAAATAAATAAAATATTTAAAAAAAGATTAAGGAAGGAAATGAACCCTTTAAAAAATCTTTAATTAAAAAAAAAGAACTCAAAGCTAGTGTTAGGTTTTTGAATGTTGGAGTACAAAGGGAGACTGATCCAAAAAAAAAAAAAAAGCAAATTTCTGGACCTCACTTCTGGAGATTTTGATTGGGCACGTATATTATTTCCCTATTGCTTTTATAACAAATTACCACAAACTTAGTGGCTTGAACAACATAAACTTATTTTACAGTTCTGTAGGTTAGAAGTCTGACACTAGTCTTACTGGATTAAAATCGAGGTGTCAGCAAGGCTATATTTCTTTCTGGCTGCTCTAAAGGAAAATCTATTTCATACCCTTTCTAGGATCTAGAGGCTGTCCACATTCTTTGGCTCATGGCTCCATCATCCATTTTCAAAGCCAGTATCACTGCATCTCTTTGCCTTTCTCCCATAGTTACATATTCCTCTGGTGATTCTTCTCTTCTGCCTCCTACTCTACTTTGAAGGGCCCTTGTGATTATAATTTGGGTCTCCTGGATAATTCAGTATAATCTTTCTATTTTAAGGTCAGTTGACAAGCAAACTTAGTTCCACTCAAAACTTTCATTCTCTCTTGCCACGTTAACATAATATAGTCCCTGGTTCTGGGGATTAGCATGTGAATATCTTCAGGGGGCCATTATTCTGCCTAAAACAACAGGTTGGGGTGGGAAAGCCCCAGACTGGGGGTGAGTCTAGCCTTTTAACAATCAGTCCAGCTGACTCTAATAAAAACAGTCAAAACACACTCTGAGAAATACTTCTAGATATTTAAGCACAACATGTATATTCGTCCAGTTTTGAAACTCAAACAAACACAGGAGAGTTGGTTTAAACAAGAGATTAGATGCAAAGAGAAAATTTAAATCAGACTGAATAAGCATATAGTTATCTAGCAAGAACTGTTCACAAAGGAGACAGAGGTATCGGTAGATTACTTGGTTTTTGTAGGGGTTATATTCCAAGATGCTGCAGGGTGGAATTAATTTTAAAAATTATTTTACAGCCTGGGTACCAAATACCAGGAAAACAACTAGAATGTAATTTAAGATGTGAAAGGAAAATCTTTACTGAGGTGTAATACTATACTTGGCTAAATGTTATTTATGCTTTGATTGGTCAAATTTATTTCCACATACACATTATTTACACTTCCACATCCCCCATATATATGACGTATATGAGACTTACTGAAGTATTCCTTCCTATCTCCTAAAACCTGTAACTATACTAGGAAGAGTCTCTAATCCCTTAATGTATATTATTGAGAAGAGCAGATTTGTTGAGAGTTATATTATTTATAAGGATGAATTCAGCTTTTTTGTTGTGTAATTTATTCTACTTTAATAGTATTTTGAAACATCATCTAATTTTTGCATGGACTGTTTATTGGTCTGCTGCTCACAAGTCATATTTTATCAAAGCTCAAAAAAATTACTTTAAAAATTTTTGAAGTGGCCATGAGACTTAGTAAGAGATGAATGTTGACAATAAGCATAAGATTTTTGAAGAGTAGTTTCATTATTTCAGTTCCCCTATTTAAAATACAAAATATTTAAATCTGCGTATGTGCTTAATTTTTCTAAAGCAAAGTACTTTTTAGAGCTCAAGTATGGAAAAGCTATCCACACTCGTATATGGGAGAATAGAGAACTTTAGAGAACTATGAAGTTTTAATAAATGAGCATAGTGAATTAATTAAACCAATATTTAGTCAATTCCTACTCACCTAAAGTGTTAACTCTCAATAATCCATGAGTAAGGTATAATTATCTGTCATTTTTTAATGAGGAAACATTCTATGTTGAGTGATTTCTCCCAGCTCTCATAGCTATTAAGTAGTAGAACTTAGTAACTATTCAAACTTGCATCTCTGATTTCCAAGGTAAATGCTCTTATTAGTATAATCAGGCTTCTATATGCTTTATTCACTATGCCAGTTATCATTATCATCATCATCATTATTATTATTTGGTGGGGAGACAAAGTTTCACTTTATTTGTAACCGAGTGTGTACTCATTCTACAAGGGTAGAAGGCTGACTCTCAGGGGAGAAAGGCTGGCCAGTGTTTGGCCCTGAAGTTGGGGATGATGTCTTCTAGCACTGGCTCTTACTGCTGAACCAAATAACTGATTTCCACAACTTAGTAATTAGTCAAGAGTTGGTATTAGGGTATATAGTCCATAATTTCAAGTAGTTCAGTATCCTATAAGTCACTGGAGTCAAATGTCCTTCATATTTAATAACTGCTTTCCATATGAAATCTTTCTGGGTATTTTAGGTATTTCAGTTGTCAAAATATGTTTTTACTCCATTTCATCCATCTACCAGCTTGCTCTTCTCCTACCTATAGAAAATGGAGGCCAGCAGAAGCTGTAGAAAATGGAGGCCTGAAAGTGTGGGTGTGAACATGTTTCTGTATTAGTCCATAGCCTGGTCGGTAGCCAAGACCCCATGCTAGGATGAGGTCCCTGGAACAGGTTCCCCCATGCTAGGTACTTTGAGGGCCACAAATCATTTCCAAAAGATGCTGATTGTCCACCCAAGCCAGACTGCTATGATTTCCTAAGTCTTTCTCTGGTGGTATTTAAGTCCTCACTTGACTTAAAGTCAGCACCAAATCAGGTAATTAATCTGTTTTTTGAAACTGAAATTTAGTCAGCATTATCCAGTGGAATGTAAATATTATATAACTCAGTTTATCAATCCAAAGTACTACTAAGGGGTGTTTTCTGGAAGTATGCAACCTCTAACAATGATAATATCCAAGGTGATATTAAGAGGCACTAGACATGACATGAGGTTCATGGATAGGGCACAAATTAACACTGAATCACAAAAAGGGATTGTTTTATTTTCTTTGCAAACATCTTTCAATCCTTGTGATTTTATCAAGGAAGAAGTTGTAGTTCAGTGTTAATCTATGTCTAGACGTCTCAGATCCTCCATCTTGACAAGGCACAGCACATTTCAGAGAGTTTTCATCAAGTAAGAAACTGCCTACATAATTTACCACATATTGTTATTTTTACTATATTATATTATTCACTGTTCCTTTCTATTTACAGCAAATGATTCTGGTTTTCTATTTGTAGAAATGACATAAAGCTTCATTTTCATGTAAATGTATTAAATAAAAACAGTGAATACATTTCAGGAAAAAAGTACAATAATGCTGGTGATACTACAATGAAGCAAAAGGTGAAGAGGAAATGGGAAGGACTGAAGATTGGCAAACACTGGTATAGAACAAAAGAAAGCTGACCTGGCTCTTTGGAGGGGATTCTGCCACTAACTTGTTAGTAACATTGGGCACATCACTTAACATGACTGGGTCTTAGTTTCCAAATCCTCTCTTTGAACAGTGGGAGCTAGATAATCTCTAAGGCCTTTTTTAGCAATAAAAATTTGCAACATAATTATAATTTTAGTAAAGCTAAGGGTAAAGTTCAGAAAAATATTTTGGCTGGTAATATATTTTCAGGCCTATTTGATTTTGTGCATATGTATTTTTGTCTCTGATTTTGGAGTCTCTCCAGTCAATAATATCACCGAAGTCCATCTTCTGTCTTCGTTACTTTTCTTTCTAAAAGTTTATCTGTATCTTATGACCAACTGGATTTCCTCTCAGAAAGCTGCGACTCTGGAAAGCAATCTGGAGTATACATCATCAATGAAAGGCTATGCTACATAATAGTGTAATGAGTTATCCCCTCTGGAATATTAGTTGTCTTAATTGTGCACCCTTAGGAATAACAGTCCAATGAGCCATGGAATTCCAGGCCCATGTGAGAAATTTTGAGAGGCTTTTAGTTTTTCTTTTCCTTTCCCTTTTCCCTTTCCTTTCCTTTCCTTTCCTTTCCTTTCCTCTCCTCTCCTCTCCTCTCCTCTCCTCTCCTCTCCTGTCCTCTCCTCTCCTCTCCTCTCCTTTCTTTTCTGTTAGAGTAGGAGAACTCCTGTGCATAAGCGTTGGTGGAGGGGTAGAGGGAGAGAGAATCTTAAGCAGATTCAATGCCCAGCTGAGAGCCAGACAATGCTGGAGCAGATCTCACTACCCTGAGATCATAACCTGAGCAGAAATCAAGAGTTGGGCGCTTAACCGACTGATCCACCCAGGCTCCCTGAGGGGCTTTTCTAATGGTCCTTAAATAAAAATTTAGACAACAGTCTGTCATTTACATATAACAAATCCAAATTAATTTATTGCAAGACAAGGAGAAAATCAATAATAGAGTTGAAAAGATCTCGGGTTCTAAAGAGAAGAAAGATTTTGGGTTCTGAACAGTAGAACATATACCCTCTTTTCCTTCAGACAATGCCTTTCTTTTTCAAGGTGAAGGCAGAGAATCTTTCTTTTGTTAACTGCTTTATTCTCATGGTTTTAGAGTTTATATAAAGTTATATTTTCCAGAGGCTCATGGAAGCTTATGGCAAGATTCCATTTAAGTATATTATCAAGGTCCATAAGTGAGTATTTATTAGAAAGTGGAGATGAAGAAGATGTGGTCCATATA
>PISX010029432.1:0-20057 GCA_004024625.1 Mellivora capensis
GTCCTACCTTCCAGAAAGTGGTCGATTTCCTGTTTCCAGAATTGCTGTTCTTCCTCTCTTTGATCTCCCGTTGGATTTGTAGGTGTTCGCAATGTTTTGATAAGCTATCTAGTGATCTCCTGCTACCTGATGTCATCTCAGCTGCTACTTCTCCACCATCTTCTGCCTTTCCCCCTTCCTACACTCTTTATAGGAAAATATTATCAAATTGCCATCTGAGGAGACTGAAGCAAAAAAAAAATCAAGGAGAAACAAGTACTTTAGAGGGGAATCAGATAGCTAATTAATTTTAAAAGTTCTTTTTATTTTTGTGGTGTTTGTCGTAATTGTCAGCATTTTAAATTTAAGGATTTCAAATTTAATGGTGTGTTCTTTTAGCATTTTAAATGTTTGATTTAAACATTCATTTGTATTTATAGTTTTGTCTTATTTTTCCTTCAAGAAGGCCCACAAATTATAAAAGCTTTAGGCTCCACAGAACCTGAATTTAACCCTGCTTTTTTCCAAATGCCTATGAAATGAGTTGAAATAATGCTTCTATAAGCAAATAGACTTAGGAAAAACCTTCTTCACTAATCTTTCTTCAGTGCTTATCACAGTGCCTAGCACATAGTAGATGCTTAATAAAAGTTTGTTAAAGAATAAATGAAACGTAAAGCTTACATTCAAATCGTGGTGGGCAATTATTCAAGACAGAGCTACATGCATCGAGAGGGGGCTAAGAGGTGGGTCAAGTGGAATTTTTTTGCACATCTCATTTTGATGCTCTTCAGTAATTCAGATTTATTGGTCTTGTGAAGAGCACTTTACTAGATTTTGGAAAGCTAAAGGTATATTTGACAGCTCCTCAGGCGCTCTAAGTCCAAATGAGGGGACAGAACCTAGTTAAATAGAGCACTGCTTTCTTTAAGTGTCACTGGGGTGGTGAGATAGTCCAACGGACATCAGAAGAGAGAGACCACCTGGGGCCCACGTAGTTAGGACAAGTTCACGGAAAAGTAGTTCTGAAGCAGAGAAAAGGAGAGGAAGTCCAAGACTGGGAAAGACAAGGGGTGAAGGTGGGAACCCCCACATGGTCTGCTTAGAAGGGAATGGGAGGCAAACCATTTGGTGTGAATAGGGGGGTTAGACAGGAAATTCCTGAAGGGCAAAGTTGGAACTCCTTTGGGAAAATCAACTATGAAAGCCAAGAATACTAGAAGTTTGGTATGATCCTGAGGGTAGAAAACGACACTCAAAGGACTCTGTGTATAGGAAAACAAGGGTCTAGCGCAGTTTAGAACACTTTGTCCCTGTGGCACAGAGGAGGGCTTGGAAAGAGAGACTCCAGCAGGGAGACCAGGCAGAAGGCTACCCCAGTAGCTGAGGCAGGGGGAACGCAGGCCAGGGCTGAGGACTGAGCACAGCAAAGGAGGAGGAAGCTGAGAAAGGATGCCAAAAAAGGGGGGGGCACACTTGGGTGTTTGGCTTGGGGGGGTTTTAAAACACTTTCTGAATGTCAACACACAATAGAAGTTTTTTTCATGGACTACTTCATTTAACTGTCAGCAACTACAGGAAATAAAGGCCATCAACCCCATGATAGGGGCGAGGACCCTGGGGCTCCATGAGGTGGAGAAGCACACTACCAGGCAGGTTGATCAGGCTGTGTATTCCACAAACATGTCCTTTCCACACACCACACTGCCATAGGAGGAAAAAGGGAGGTGGAGTCAAGCACAGCTTCTAAGTTTGCAGCATGGAAACCGGGATGAGTGGAAATAAAGAAGCATCTGCGGGAGAGCTGGTGGGGTTAAGGGGGAGGAGAGGAATGGCCAGCTTTAAAGGCAATCTTTTATAGGCAACTATTTCTGTGATTTCTATCTGAACAGCTGGAGGACAGTTTCTTTCCCCTTGTTCTCCCAGCCTGACAAGTATTTGGAGCGCTGGGACTTTGAGAGAATCACTCTGCAGCTGTCCCTGACATTTGAAAATCTGTTCCCAGTTTGAATTAAGTGGAATCTTCAGTCTTGGTTATGAAAGCTATTGCAAAAAAAAAAAAAAAAAAGGAAAAAAAAGGTGGTAGAGAGCAGTTTATTTAAACCCTTCTTTCTTGTTGCAACTGACCTTCTAAATAAAAATACACAATCTAAACAGACCTCTCCATCTCCAGGGAGGGGAGGGCTAGGAGGTAAGATCCAGAGCCAGATAAAGTTCAGTAGCTTCGTATCTAACTCTGACTTTTTCCCTAAAGGACCAACTCCATGGTCACACTTGAGGTTAAGCTAATAATGTATGAGTCCTGCTTCCTAAAGCTCCATCCTTAAGGAAAATGCAAATGCTAGGTTATGCTCATGAAAGATGTATTTCTTCTGTTCAATAAAGGAATAGATATTATGTATTTCTACAATTTACATTTTAATGATTTGATTTATTTGAGTATTTTCTGACCAGTTTTAACATCTTATGCTCATCTTCCAAAGACAAATCACTACAGCAGCAAAACATACCCCTTTTAACAGAAATCAGAAAAAAAGCTGATCACTTCCAAAGTTCCTCTTGCTACTGAAAGCGTGAAAATCAGAGAAACAACACTGGTGCTTCTACAACAGGAAGCTCACTTTGAAGACCCTGTAGATATTTTCTTTGCTTAGAGGAAATGATATTAAAAGTGAAAGTAACAAACTACTTGCAATGACTAGTCAAACACGGTTTTAGAATGTTCTTCTTAAATTGCACTAGTGCTATGGGGTCACTGTAAAAGACATAAATGTTATGGAAATATACTTCTAGAATATTCCTTCCTTCACTGCCTATCATAGTTAATCAGACTGTTGTGAAAATCACATATAAACATTTCAACATAAAATGTATAATATATATTCCAGGGATAATGTAAGGAATTTGGATGGTGTTGTAAAGCATCACTCTTGGCTCTGGACCACTATAACATCACCCTGATGTTATCAGCTCAGCTCAGAAAACCTTTCTGAGGGGCGCCTGGGTGGCTCAGTGGGTTAAGCCTCTGCCCTGGTAACCTCTGTTCAATGTTCAGTCTCCATGAATTTGCCTGTCTAGGAGACTCATATTAAAGATTTTATTTATTTATTTGACAGAGATCACAAGTAGGCAGAGAGGCAGGCAGAGAGAGAGGGGGAAGCAGGCTCCCTGCCCAGCAGAGAGCCCGATGTGAGGCTCGATCCCAGGACCCTGGGATCATGACCTGAGCTGAAGCCAGAGGTTTAACCCACTGAGCCACCCAGGCACCCCTAGGAGACTCATATTAGATAAATCACATACTTGTCCTTTTGTGCCTGGCTTATTTTACTGAGCATAATGTTTTCAAAGTTCATCCATGTTCTAGCCAATGCCAGAATTTCCTTCCTTCTTAAGACTGAATTATACTCTATCCTATGGATGTGCTTGTTGATCTCACTACTCATTTGTTAATAAACATGTAGGCTGCTGCTCCCTTTTGGCTATTGTGAATAATGCTGCTCCAACCCTTAAGTCTTAATTAATTACATATACAACAGTATAAAAAAACAGTATAAAAAAAAGAATAAAATACTTAGAAGTAAATTTGACCAAGTAAATGCAAGACTTGTATGCTGAAAACTCCATAACATTTTGAAAAGAAACTAAAGAAGACATAAGTAAATGGAGAGACATCCCATGTTCATGGATTAAAAGACTCAATGTTGCTAAGACGTCAATGCTCTTCAAAAGGAGCTACAGAGTCCATGCAATCAATCCCTATCAAAATCCCAATGACATATTTGGCAGAAATTGCTCATCCTAAAATTTGTATGGAATCTCAAGAGACCTAAATAGACAAAACAATCTTAAAAAGGAAGACCAAAACCAAAGGACTCATGTTTTCTGATTTTAAAACTTATTTCCAAGCTACAGTCATCAAGACAATGTGGCACTGGCATAAAGTCAGACATACAGACCAGTTGCAATAGGATAGAGAGTGCAGAAATAAACCTTCCCATACCTGGTGAATCTTGATGGGAATGTCAAGACCGACCATAGGGAAATGACAGGGTTTTCACCACATGGTGCTGTAAAAAGTAGTTATCCACATGGAAAAGGATGAATTCAGACCTCTACCTTATATCATATACAAAAATCAAGTCAAAGTGGATCAAAGACTTAAATGTAGGAACATAAACTATAAAACTCTTAGAAGAAAACATGAGGAGAAATCTTCATAACATAGGATTTGGCAATGGTTTCTTGGATACAACACCAAAAGTACAGGTAAGAAAATAAAAATTAGACAAAGACAGTTCATCAAAATTTTTTAAAAGGTGCATCAAGTTATGCTAACAATAGAATGAAAAGAGAACACACTGAATGGGAGAAAATATTTGCAAATTGTATATCTGATAAGGGATTAATATCTAAAATATATAACAAACTTCTGCAATTCATCAACAAAACTAATAAACCAATTCCAAAAAGGACAAAGGATTCGAATGGGTGTTTCTCCAAAGAAGATCTATGATAGATGAAAAGAGGCTTATCATCATAGTCATTAGGAAAATTTAGGTCAAAACTGCAGTGAATTACCACTTCACCCACATTAGGATGACTATTACGTATATATTAAATGGCACAGGGGAAAATAACAAGAGTTGGTGAGAATGTGGAGTAATTTGAACCCTTGGGCACACCGGTGAGAACGTCATGATGCTGAAAGAAAGCAGTTGGGCAGTTCTTCGAAAAGTTAAACGTGCAATTACCAGAGGATCCAGCGAAGCCACTCCTAGATATACAGTCACGTGAATCAAAAGCAGAGAGTCTGGGGCACCTGGGTGGCTCAGTCAGTCAAGTGACTGCCTTCAGCTCAGGTCATGATCCCGGAATCCCAGGATGGAGCCCCGAATAGGGCTCCCGGCTCCACAGAGAGTCTTCTCCCTCTGAGCTTCTTACCCTCTCATACTCTCTCTTACTTGCTCTCTCTCTTAAATAATAAAATCCTTTAAAAAAAAGAAAAGAACAGAAAAAAGAAAGCAGAGAGTCAGACAAACACTTGAGGAAATACTAAAAGAAGTTTTTCAGTTTGAAGGGAAATAGTAATAGATGTAATTTAGGATTCTCACAAAAGAAAGAAAAGCACCCAAATGGTAAATATGTGGATAAATGTGAAAGATCACTTTGTCTCTCATTTCTTCATTTCTTTCAAAGACAACTGACTGCCATGGGAAGAGGCAATCGGCTGTGGGCCTTGAGCCTCCATGCATGTGCCAGATTGCAAGGCTAATCTGTCCTCCGAGAAGGAGTAGCTAATGTAGCTAATCATAAAGGCAAGTAAGTCAATCACAGCAATGGCAGTGAATATTGGAGAATTGCTCTCTTACTAGAAGTAGGAAGACTGGCTTATTCTCTGTTGTCTATGTTTGCTGCAATGTTTACCTCTTGCTCAGAAAGTCTAGATCCTTGACCATGGATCTCCTAGATGCATCATAAACCTTCTAGAGATGCCACATTCATCTGGGTCCACCACACTGCCCAGGTTAGACTTGGAGGCAGGAGGAACAATGCAAATATGCTGATGTACACAGTACTCCTTACACTCTGAGTGATAAAGTCTTACATCTCTGGCCCAGAAGTTTCATGGCTTCTACCAGTATTCATGAACCAATAACAGGTTAATTTATTAACTTGCAAGTAGGGTGATATCTCGGGAACTTCAGAGTTCTTAACATGTGTTCTGGCACAAAATAATGACAATATATTAAGAGATTTATAGCATACATAGAACTTAAATGTGTGTTATAGAATAAAGAATGGAGGGGATCGAATGGAAATGCATTAGTGCAAGTTTCCTACAGATGCATGCTAGAATCCGTAGAGCAGCACACCGTCTAATAGAAATATAATAAAAATAAATGCAAGCCACATATGTAATTTTAAATTTCTGAAAGGCCACATTAAACACATATGATAAATCGAGAAAATTAATTTTGATATTTTATTTAACTTGGTATCCTTAAAACACTACCATTTCAACATGGGGTTCAACATCAAAATCATTAGTGAGATGTTCTACATCTTTATCCTATGCTCATTTTTCAGAGCCTAGTGTGTATCTTAAACCATCAACACATCTTAGTGTGGCCACACATCAGGTGTGCATGGAGCAAGCCTGTTGGATGACACTGCTTTAGAAAAACCACTAACAACATAAACAAGAAGGAAGAGCTGAAAAGTCAATAGATGAGATAAAATGAAATACCAAAGAAATGCTGTTTTAATCCAGAAGAAGGCAGGAAAGAAGACAAAACGTCAAAAAATAGAACAAAAATCATTTCTAGGTATGGTGGATTAGTCTCTCATTACCTCCAGCTGGAATAGTGCACAGGAAAGGTAAGCAAGAAAGCTCAAGTTGTGCAAACAGTTTTAGCCCCAAAGCCACCATAATAAATTTTGTGAATTTATCCCTTTACTATATAGTTTGTTACCTATTTACCGTAGCCACAGAGTGTTGTAGTTAAGAAGGTTGATTTGGGCACTAGCCCTAGATTTGAGTGTCGGCTCTACCATTATGTAAATCTTGGACAAATTACTTCATTGCTCTAAACATCAGTTTCTTTATCTGCATAATGGATATTATATGATAACTACCTTAAATCCATGTCAAAAAGTGCCTGCCATCTTGGAGTCCCTCAAAAATATTAGTTGTACATTATTGTCATTATCCAGTCAACTAATTCTAAGGACCAATAACTATGGGCTTGACACCATTCAAGGCAGCAAGGATTCAAGGGTGAATGGCAAAATTCTTTTCTTCAACACAGAAGTGAGACACGTAATATCTGACTGCCTACTTAAGCGGCCATCATGAGTTGGAAATAAGAGGTACAGAGAAACAGTAGAGTAAATATACAAATGTTGCTATGTCAGTGTTCACATTACGATGTGTAATCTGTTTTCCTTGACAAAACTCAGTAACCAAGGAACCTGGAAAAACCACAAGTATAGTTCTGTTCCAGTCATTCTTTCCAAAAATTAATAGGCTTTATTCTACTACTGAATGGAAAGTAAATTATTTTCATTTAACTTAGAAGAACAGTTTATACTTTTTCACCAAAAAATTCAAGTCTTTTTCCTTATAATACTATTAGAAACTAGTATTTTATTGACAGTATTTTATTGTCTCCACAAGCATCTTTTCTCAAAAGTATTTTGTTTGTTCACCCATATGACCCAACTCCTAATTCACAGAGTTTTTGCCTAATGAGGACTACCAGGTTTTTAGTGCCAACAATATAACAAGCACTTTCCATACACATTTAATCTCACTTTGTGTTCAAGCCTGAAACATGGCATTAGAAAGCTGCATTTTGCAAATGAGAGTCTGTGACAAGCCAAGGTCACAGAGTGGTCGGTGCTGGGGACAGAATGTGGGTGGTCAGTGTGACTCGGCCCACATCATGCAACCTCTTCCTTACATAGTTTCCTCTTTTGGTGGGTAATTAGGAGAGATGCTAAGTTATTGAATTGCAGTATTTCCCATTTGTTCAAAGTATAAGGAATTGGTCGCCCCTCTCTGACTGTTCTTACACAGTATTCAGAGGCTCTCCAAGGAGTCCACACATTCCAAATGGGAGCAGCAGCCTGGAATCATGTGTTCACTGTCAAGAGTGAAAGCCAAAGCAAGGTGCCTGAGAATTCCCCTTTTCCCACGTGACTTCTAAGTTAACATCTACAAATATGAAGAAATTTTCTCAGCTAATACGACACCTTATATCAAGACTCTTTTTCTTATTTGTATTTTTTTAAGATTTTATTTGTTTGAGAGAGACAGCACAAGCAAGGGGAGGGAGGAGCACAGGGAGAGGGAGAAGGAGACCCACCCCGCTCCAAGCAGGGAGCCTGATGCGGGGCTCGATCCCAGGACCCTGAGATCATGACTTGAGCCGAAGGCAGATGCTTAACCAACTGAGCCACCCAGGCGCTCCTGTATTTCTGTATTATAAGCACTGTTTATTTTACTAATAGTCTGTATCATCCTCTGAGTAAACTTAAGTCTCAAACAAATCTCACAGCAGAATCTTCTTCACCTATACCATCTCCTAACACAGTCTATCCAAGGATAAAGAGCATCATGGAAAAAAATTAACAATAAATATTTGTCAGTTGGATTTTCATGAAGGTCTACATTCAGCAGTCTCTTACTTGTGGTTTCTTTTGTTTCAATTTGAAATCATAGTAGAAAAATAGGCAATAGTCACGAGCAGGGATTTACAAAAGAAGAAATACAAATGACCAATAATATTTTGAAAAATGTTCAGCCATGTGAACTGAAGGAAAGAAACATAAATATAAGGAGAAACCAGTATTTATCTATTCAACTGACAAAAACAATTTTAAGTAATAATGCCTACCTGCTGATGAGATTGTTACATTGTTCAGTATATCTGGAAAACAATATGGTAGCATGTCTGAAGCTTCAAAATTTGGTAATTCTTTTCACCCAGCATTTAACTTTCAGGAATTTACCTTAGGAAAATAATCATGGCTGCACAAATATAGAGCAATAAGGAAATTCACTATAGCATTATCTCCTATTACGTAGCTATTAATAGTCTAAATGTCTAAAATATAAATTGGTTGAATAAATCATGGTCAATCCATAGAGTAGAATACAATACAGTTATTAAAAGTTGTGTCTTGGAAGAACTCTAGATTATTAGTATTAGTGTAGATTGTGACAGTAGGTGTTGATTTATATAATACAACCCTGGGGGGGTGGACTCAAAGAAGATCTCACAAAATATCAGTAGTGGTTATCCCTGGGTATAGAGATCATGTATGATTATTTTTCCTTCTTTCCCAGCTTCCCTGTCCTATCTCCCTACAAGGGAGGGTTATCCTAAATATCCACAAAGTCCTTCCGTTAGCACATATTCCTTAAAGAATGAGAAGCAAAAAGAAAGAAAAAGGAAATTTTGATGTACTTTTGGAAAAAGATGACATCACACTTTGCTAACTTCTTAAGGATCATAGACTCTCAGGGGAGGGACAGAGCTCCTCGTTTTGCCTTACTTATGAGAGCCCACCAAATCCAGAAGCCCAGCCACCAAGGCTAAAAAGACAAGCTTTCTGGTCCATCCCCATTCTCCGCATTTCATCCATTCAGTCTAAAATATTTTACTGAGTCCCTATTATGTGCCAGGTACTGGACATTTTATAGCCGGGGGAAAAAGAGAGAGAAAGATGGAAGAATGGGAAGGAGGGAGGGACAGAAAGTTTTCCTAATATATTATGGGAGAATCTGACCTTCACTGAGTGATGACCTATGAGCAGTGCTATGAAGATGTGAGGTCCACCAGCTCCACAAGCCTATTTCGGGGGCTTGCCAGGGGCTGAGCAGCTGTCTCTGGGAAGCCAGCATTAAGCTGAGCTCTAAAGGAAGCATAGATATTAATTAATTAATTAATTAATTAATTTAGTTTTTAGTGGGGGGAGGCACAGAGAGAGAGGCAGAGAGAATCTCAAGCAGACTCCCCGCTGAACATGGAGTCCAAGATAAAGCTCAATGTCAGTACCCTGAGATCTGAGATCATGACCTAAGCTGAAATCAAGAATAGGCCACTTAACCGACTGAGCCATTCAAGCAGCCTGGAAGCACAAGTATTAAGAATAGGAAGGGGATACGAGAATTCCAGAGCAAGGTAAGAATTCCATGTGCTGGAGAAGCTGGGCAGGAAAGAGCCAGATCGCTATAGGAGCTGAGGGAGAACAGGAGCTGGAGAAAAGAAGACCAAAGCAGGCAAGGACTGCTTCATGGACATGTCCGGGGGCACCACCGAAGGACCTTGGCAGGGAGTCTCTTCACAGAACTGCATCTCAGCAGGAAAACTGGGTGCCAACTGGAGCATGGATTTGAGAGAGGGCTGGGTGGATCCTGGAAGACATGAGGGGCCTGTCTAGGGTCATAGCAGTAGGGATAGACAGATACAGATGGGATGAAAGATTCTCATGCAATCAAATGGAAAGCCTTGGTGATGGACAGACTATTTTTAAGTGACTTCATCTCTTACTCCCTGATGGGGAGTCTCCAATCTTATGGTTCAAAAGCTCGAGCAAAGGAAAGACCAGCTTTTTGAACAAAAAGTGACAACTCAGGGCCATGGCTTTTTAACACAATTAAATTCCAGGTGAGCAGAGGCCATAGCCATAGAAAGCACTGTTTTGCCTGAAAAGTACAAAGTGCCTTTTTCCCCTGCTTTATTCATCAATAACCTTAAAATTGGAGCTGACATATCTAGTCTTCAAAGAAACAGCAAAGACCTCAATTTCTGAATATTAAGGGACTTACCATGAAATCATCTGACCCTTTGTTTCAGCAGTGTTCAGAGAGGAAAGGCGCCATTCATTAGACTCCTTTGGGGGCTCGCCATTTCACTGGCCACCTTCCATGGCCTCTCTCTTCTGGACTTTGAAGGTCCTGCTTTCTATTGTCACGTCACATTTCTAATGGGAAGATATTCTTCTAATGAGAAGATATTTGTGTCCTACATAGGTCTGGCCAATTAGTCACTGGTCACGCAGGATAGGGCCTGGCATTGGGTGAAGAGCAAAGTCTGCAAGCAGTTTCCAAGTAGTGGAGGGTCATTTACTTTGCTATCCCTAGAGGGGAAGATGAGTGAGCATAAAGAGACAATAGTTAAGACACCATTTCCCAACAGTCAAGAACTTGGGTTCTGGATCCTAACTGTCTGGCTTTCAACTTGGTTCTACCACATGTGTGATTCTGAACTAGTTACTATCTAAGCCTCAGTTTCTTCTCTGGAGAACAAGGATCATCATAGAATGAATCCGGAAATCCTTAAGTAAAATCTTTGTGCACAGATGTATTTTATGCACAGTGGGTCTAGTGCCTGCCCCCATCTCCCACTAATCAATCACATTAATGTTTCTGCAGCAAAACCCAGGTAGGTTAAATTAAAACTTTAAATTAAGAACAATGAGACTATGAACTCTCAGATTGGTTTTGTTTTTTTTTTAACCAAACGAGTTAAAAAAAAAAGTTTCCTTTTTCAAGACTTAGGAATTTCCAAGCTGTGGATGGGGGATCATGGAGCTATAGGTACCCCACAAAGAGGTTTTAAGGATTAAATAAATGAGAGGGAATATATATTCAAGTACTTAGAAGAGAGAGAGGAGAGCAGCTAGAGTTGAATATAAGAGTTGATGAAGATCATTTGCCATTGAAGGTAGCATGCATCCTCAGGGCGCCGTGGTGAAGGAGGGCTCTCTGCCATCTGTTGGCACATGAAATGTAGACAAAATTGGCCTGTGGACGTGCAAAACCCACCCCAAGACCGAGTCACTTTCCCAAGGGAGCTGTATTCCCATGTCCTCAGAGTCTCAAATTTCATTCTTCAACATCAAGAGTTTTCTTCTTAACAACACTTTCAATGTTCAGTGCTCTCAGCCAATAACGTTTAACTCTGCAAGAAAAGAAAGGCACCATCCCTAAGCAAACCTCTATGACAAAAAGCAACTTGAAACACAGAGAAAGAGGATTATCAAAAAAAGTCTAGCTTCTTTAGCTACAGTTGATGAGGCATTGGAAGTCAATATAAGAGCCTGGCAGTATCTTTGGTTATCACTTACTCGTATTTAACCGTATTTTATGTAACTATCATAAACGGGTCCTCATTTTATTTTATAGTTAGGAAATAGGACATTGCTAATGAACTCTTTTGCTGTCTTTACAAAGCTCCTAGTTAAAGAACTCCTTGAGACATTTTGGATTGCTTGAACTCGGCAAGCCATTGCTGACGATTTCAGGCAAATCCTGGTTCTCCATAAGCAGAACTCTGTAGCGACAGTGGCTGATTCGACACTTCCATTTTGGGTGTACTATGTGTTATACAAAATGTTGTCTGCCATTTAGCAGAAGAATATTTGGACAAGGACAAAGATGATTTTAAAACAACACAAAACTGTATAGTTTGCAACAAAGTAAATCTTAGAATTGGGAGTAGCAGAGTTCTCAGACCCCTGGACCAGAAGCACTGGCATCCCCTGGGAACTTGTCAGAAATACAGGCTCTCAGGTCCCACCCGAGACTTCCTGAATCTGTAACCTAGAAGCCCTGAGTTTAGAGCCCGGCAATCTTAAGCCCCCCAGCTGATGCTGATGCCCTGAAGTCTGACCTTCATTGCTCCAACCTTACCACACCTCCAGAACCTCGCAGTACTCCATTTTGAATATATCGAAATGCCAGTGCAGTTCCTAAATCCCGCTTCTTTTCCCCACTAGATCCTTTGGTTCACAATCTATGGTTTGGTCCTTAGATGACATGGTTTCCTGTTGGCAGCCACTCACAGCTATCTACCAGAATATCTGCTCTCTGTTCAGTCCTCCTGGGTCCTTCCAATGGTGTGCTGGTCATGCTGGGCTCTGCAGGGGTGCAAGGGGATAGCCCCAATTGCTCTGCTCATTCACTGCTCAGAGCTCTCTCAACACCTTCTGGAGCACCCAAAGGTCCCTAGAGACAGCCTTAAAACACAGTGCTAGATCAGGGAAATGCAGATCAAAACCACAATGAGACACCAGCTCACACTGGCTTCACTCATACGTGGAACAAAAGAAAACAAAAGAGATTAACAGAGGCAAAGGGAAGGAAAAATAAAAAAAGATGAAAACAGAGAGGGAGATAAACCATAAGAGACTCTTAATCATAGGAAACAAACTGAGGGCTGCTGGAGGGGAGGTGGTGGGGGTGACTGGGGGGTGGGCATTCAGGAGGGCACATGATGTGATGAGCACTGGGTGTTCTATGCAACTGATGAATCACTGACCTCTGCCCCTGAAACTAAAAACACACTATATGTCAACTAAATTGAATTTAAATAAATAATTAAAACAACAACAACACAGGGCCAGTCTCCATCCCAGAGTTTCTGATTTGGCTGGTCTTGCATATAGCCTGAGAATTTGCATTTCTAAAAAGCTCCTAGTTGAAGCTGTTGCTGTTGTCTGGGGACCACATCTTGGGAATCACTTGAAAGCCAGCATCACTAAATTATTTGTAGGGGAGTACCTAAAAAAAAAAGAAGGAGGAGGAGGAAAAGGAGGAGAACCACCAACCCAGACCTTCCCCTTCCCCAAATGACTGCTCTGAGATGTTTCCCAAGAAATCCTAAGTATTCATCAATTAAGTCAGTGTATTTGTTTTCACTGGTAATTAAATTCCACTTACTTTGAAAAAAGTCTGAGGTAACTAAAGTTACCCATCAGCAGAAACAGTCAATTTACCCAGTGAGCTCGGAGAAGTGCTTTTCCTCTTGGGGGGAAATAGCATACTCTGTTGCTCCTCCAATCTGCTGGCCGTGGCCCTGACCCTGGTTATCTCAAGCTAACGTGGAGTAGGGTAGACGTGGGAAACCAGGGCTGAGCAGGACGGCAGAGGTCGTGGAATAGGGGGACAGACTCTAAGCTTTGGAAAGAAACTGGGGTGTGACATTAATAATCCTGCCAATGACCAACACAGTTAACGCCCTCACACACACACCATCTTAAAAGGGAGACTCTCACTTCCCCATACTTCCCCACCCTTGGCCAAGCCAAGCCAGAAATAGAACACAGCTCACCTCTCAGGGACGTCCCCTCCACTTCATTTCCAGAGACTGCATCTGCTGCTCCCAGAACAAGCTCTGTTCTCACAGCCACACAATTTGTTGCTGAAACCCTAATCCTGAGAGTGGGGCTAGAGCCAGATGAGATAAAACGCCAAGAGGGCAAAAGCCTCATTCCAGATCCCAGATATGACTTTGCCACCTTCTGCCCCAGCCAGGTCCACAGCCCACATCAGGAGCTTACGGAGACATTGGAGGGCTGCTGATGAAAACCACATGGTGGCCTGTGGCTTTTGCTCTCCTGAGTCCATTACTCCATCTGGGGGTGGTGGGCTCTATGGAGTCTGTTTGGAGGGGGCCCACAGCATAAGGTCATGCATCACTTGCTGGCTCCTCCCTGTGAAAGCAGAGAGTGAACATCCAGCCCACCGAAGACATGGGCCATTGTCACCCTACTGATTCAAGGGTCAAAGATCCTGGGGGAACAGTATTCAAGGGCCTCAGTGAACTGCCTTTTGCATCTCACAGTGGTTCCTCAGGAGCATAAAATAAGAGAAGTGAAACCGAACATTCACCCCTGTAGCAGAGGAGAGGAAGAGCCCGGAGGCCCCTTGTTTGGGGCCCGTTATTTTCCTGTCGGTCACACACAGGGCCTGGCCATGAAGAGTCTCACAGTGGCCGTCCTTGTCTGGACTCTGATATCTCCCAGCAGCGGCAGCAAGGCCTGGCCCACACACACGGTCTGCCGGGATGGGAACCTGGAAGTGCTCTACCAGAGTTGTGGTAAGGTCTTTCAAAACATGCTATTTTGTGTTTACGGGGAAGTGGAGGCCCGCAGGTGAGGGCTGCCGAAGTGTTGAGTTGGGATGGGGAACGGGTGAGAGGACCAGGACCCAAAGAACTTCTCCACTTGCAGTGGGTCTGCAAGGCCATTGAGAGTCCTTGGGAAAAGGAGGAATGCAGGGTGGGGACTGGGAATGAGCCTGAAAGAGCCACAAAGAGGACAAGAAAAAGGCATTGAGTCTAAACAGACCAATTCACTAAAATTACAGAGCCCAAAATGACCAAGGAGTATACCAGATCATGAAACCCCATTAGCTCAAAATTAAGAAAAGATGCTTCTATTAGTCACCTCCACCCCAAATGTACACCGCAATTACATTGCAGGTTATTGAGTTTGTAAACTGAGTGAAACAATCACGTATGTCAAAAGAGAAGATTCCTGCCTTCCAGTGACCCACCTGAACGTCACTGCTCACTAATTCAGCACGTACTCAATGCCAAGGTTTTTTCTAGGGCCAGATATAACCAAAGAGCATACGCCATGGTTATCACCCCAATGGGGTCAACATCTTTACCAGCAAACCGTGTGAGCTAATGAGTAGAATGCAGGAAACAGCGGCTGTAGGTATTTGAACCAACACTTTGGAGTATATATTGGTCTACAAAGGCTGTTAGAGCAGAGTACCATGGACTGAAGTCTTAAACAGCAGATATTTATTTTTTCACAGTTCTGGAGGCTGGAAGTCCAAGATCAAGGTGTTGGAAGGGTTGGTGTCTCCTGAGGTCTCTCTCCTTGGCTTATAGGTGGTTGTCTTCTCCCTGTGTCCTCACACAGTCTGTCCTCTGTGCCTGGCTGGGTCCTGATCTCCTCTTCTTATAAGAACGTCAGTCCTACTGGATTAGGGCTCACCCACAGGACATCACTTAACCTTAATCACCTCTTGAAAGCCCTATCTTCAAATAAAATCATATTCTAAGGTACTAAGGGGTAAGACTTCAACGTATCAATTTGGTGGGGAGAGGAGCATGCTTCTGTCCACAAGGAGGGCCTGAGTGTAGGAAAGTGAGTTCAGCATCAGATTGCATCTTGAATGAGGATTAGAGGGACAGCCTCATGGAAAACCGTGCCGGTGTGAAATATGACACTTTGGAGATAGACAGGAAGCAAAATGCAATGTGGATGGAAGGAGCTGGGAAACTGATGCTCTTTCAGTATTTAAATTGGCCTCATGGTAAGCTGGGGAGCAGAGGAGATGTTGCCTTGAACCAGATAGCTGATCCGGCAGCTGCTACCCAGGGAGTTGCCGTGGAGAGGTTGGGATGGTCAGGCTGGTCTCCAGGGCCATTTGTCTGCCTTGATTTCACTCTTTGAAAAAGGAGGAACACTGAACATTGAAATGCACAAAAACTTTTTTTCCTAATGTACAAGTGAATGAATGGCGAAATGTTTTAGGTGTTGATCTCATTACTCTCGGTCTTCCATGGGGATGGGATGCTTTCTGCTGGCATCTATGCATTGTAGGTTCAGCATGAGAAGCAAGAGTTGAGATGAATGGACTGCTCGGGATTTGTTTTTCCAATTCATCCTCCCATAAAAGGTTGCCATGGCTGGTCCCTCCCCCAGACCAGCCTGCAGCCTACAGCCGAGCCTGGCACAGCCTTTCAAGTCACTGCCAAGAAAGACAAGAGAAGCGGATGCATCAGGAGAACAAAACTTATCAACAGCCTGTGGGGATAACTCCTCCCTCCCGGTAGCTGTTCTAGTCACCAAATGTCAACAAGCCCTGCTCTGGGCACTCAGAAGAAAAGGATGGAGGAGACACAGCTCTCATTGAAGAGTAGTGGGAGGATCAGACAATTCAACAACAGGGTAAATGCTCTGTGTGAAGGGCCGGGATAGAGGCATGTATCATGCACCAGGGGTCATGGCAGTTGGAAAGGGTGAGCTTGGGGGGTCGAAACACACCAAGGGAAGGGACATCAAGCTTGACCTCAACCTCAAAGAATGACAAAAATGGTAATTATAACACCTTATGTCCACGGGAGGTTTATAGGTATTCAGGACTTCCTATGCATTACTACTTTACGGATGTCTAAACCAGAGTTAGAGATGCCAGGGGAGTCTTCTAAGGTCACACAGGTAATTGGGCAGAATTGTTCCCAGGGAGCACAGAGAAGGCAGGAAGTAAATATCTGTGGAATTGAAATGACTTGATCCCAGGCCTGGCTGACTCTGGAGCCTGTGCTCTAATCTCCTGCTATCTGGAGTTTCGTCAGAAGGCAGGTGGATGGAGGTGGGGTGTGGGAAGGATAACTTGGCACAGAGAATGGCGTGTTGACAGCAGGGAGAGGTGACCAGGCATAGAGTTCAGGCAGCTGCAGAAGGGCTGGAACACAAGGGAGGGACGAGAGATAAAGTAGGACATGTGAGGGGAGCCCAGGTGTGATGGTGAATTTTATGTGTCACATTGATTGGGCCACAGGAGGCCCAGAGAGCTGGTTAAACATTTTCTGGGTATGACTGTGAGAGTGTTTCTACCCATTAGCACTGAAATCACTGACCTGCGTGAAAGCAGATCACCCTCCCCATGAGGGTGGTCACCATCCAATCTGTTGAGGGCCTGAAGAGAACAAAAAGGTGGAGGAAGAAAGGATTCACTCTCCGTCAGCCTGACTGTAAGCTGGGACTTTGACCTCCTGCTTGGAGCACTCCTAGCTTTCAACCTCGCCATGGGATCTTCAGACACACCACCAGCCTCCCTGGGCTTCCAGTTTGCAAATGGCAGATCACAGGGCTTCTCAGCCTCCATAATCATGTGAGCCAATATCTTATGATAAATCTCTTTGATTATATATATTTTCTTTTCTAGTATATATTTCCATTGGTTCTGTTTCTCTGGAGAACCCTAATACAATATGAGACAATGTTGGGCTGTGTCCCTTTGGCAATGAGATTACATTTGGAAAGATTCCCTCAGGGAATGGATGGAAGCTTGAATATTAGCTTGAAAGTTATTCGAGGCCACAGCCAAGGTTTGTAGCCTGTAGAATCAATAATCCAGGGGGTGCCTGGGTGGCTCAGTCAGTTAAGCCTTCAGCTTAAGTCATGATCCCAGTGTCCTGGGATCAAGCCCCATGTCTGGCTCTCTGCTCACCAGGTAGCCTGTTTTTCCCTCTCCCTCTGCCCCTCCCTCCTGTTTGTGCTCATGCACACACGTGCGTGCTCTCTCTCTCTCTCTCTGTCAAATAAATAAATAAAATCTTTTAAAAATAATAATAATCCAGGAAAGATGTATGACAGGTCAAACTAGTATCCTATTGAAAGCCTCAACATCAGAGGAAATCTTTAGTATACTCTGGTGTCAGCAGAGAAGAAAGAAAGCAGTGCCCTGAATTTTTTCCAAAAGGTGGGTCCTGGCTCATCTCCTGAGAGCCATTGAGCCATCAGAGACTGAATAATCGCATACCCCTCCCCAGATGGAGATGGTCCTCCCTGTAGCTGCTGGATTCACAGCAGGGCACCCCCCCAACACTTCTCCCAAGGCTTTCATGCTGATAACATAGAACAAAGGCCATGTGTTTAGACCCTCTATCCAACCCTGGTGTTCAGATGTCCTTAGTGCATGTCAGGGGCTTCTAGTCTCTAGAATCACATGCACACAGATGTGGGGGCATCACCTGACAAAAATAGAGGATCTACTGTTTTCTGGGTTTAGTGCTTCATTTTTTTCCTCCTTGTTTTATTTAATAATTTTAGTGGGAGGGGCAGCTCTTAGGCCAGACACTGTTCTAAATAATACAAAAATCCTTGAGGAGAAAGAAAGAAACTCACAAAAAGTTGCTGGGCTCCGAATACTGACCAGGAAGTGAGCACAATTTTCTGAGAAAGCGGAAGTCCTGCTCTGTCCAACTATTAATGGTGCAGTAAAGAGTGACAGAAGGAGGAACCAAAGCAGCCTTTTATTAAATCATAAGACAATCCCCAGGGCTAGCAAAAGCCCAGGGACTTCACGCATTCCCATGCCACAAATATCCACCAATGTATTTATTTATATTCTGTCTCTATCACACCAGCTCATGAGATGGATTACAAAAGCCCACAGGTTTGGAGGATGAAACAGGTAGTGGGAAAACAGGTTGGGGGTGGGGATGGGATAATAAATCCAGGAGACATCAAGAAACATACAACAGATGCGGCAGTGTGAGGAGTAAGATCAGTGGGTCTGAGGTCAGCAAACTTCATTCCAGCCATTGGGCAATATTCTCTGTCTCCTCTCCTTGATTGCAAGTGGGCATATCAGTTTCCTATGGTGTACTAGTAGTTACCACTTGGTGGCTTAAAATGACACACATGTATTCTTTTAGTGTCCCAAAGGTCAGAAATCCAAAGTCAACCTCACTTAGTGAAGGGCCATACTCCCTTGGAAAATCTAGGGGAGAATCTCTTTCCTGGACTTTTCTAGCTTCTACAACTACATTCTTTGGCTCATGGACCCTTCCTCCATCTTCAAAGCCAACAGGCCAGCATCTTGCTTCAACATCTTGTTATCATATTGCTTTCTTCTATGCCAAATCTCTCTCCGCCTCTCTCTCTCTCTGAAGGGAACACTGAGATTAGGATAATCTCCCCATCTCAAGATCCTTAAACTAATCCCATCTACAAATTCTCTTTTGCTGTATAAGATGACATCAGCAGATTCTGGGAATTAGGACATGGATATCTTTGGGAGCCCTCATTTATCCCACTACAATAGAGATAATAATTTTACCTACCTCTCAGGGCCATGGGAGGATTAAGTAAAAGGATTGTATGAAAAGTGCTTAGTACATACTTAGTGCATAATTCTTTGCTGCTGCTGACTTGCAAGACATTTTCTAGTCAATAAAGATGTATTTGAGTATGACCTTCCTCGAAACCATATCAAACAAGGAAATTACACCACTTGCAAAATAAAATCAGTTTTTAAAGATTTTTATTTATTTATTTATTTGTCAGAGAGAGAGAGAGAGAGAGAGCACAGGCAGACAGAGGCAGAGGGAGAAGCAGGCTCCCTGCCGAGCAAGGAGCCCGATGTGGGCCTCGATCCCAGGACGCTGGGATCATGACCTGAGCCGAAGGCAGCCGCTTAACCAACTGAGCCACCCAGGCGTCCCTAAAATCAGTTTTTAAAAAGTCTAGCCTTTCCTGATACTGGGATGAGCTCTGAGAGGAATTTCTATCTGGAGCAAAGTGACTCCCATCCACTGTTTCTCATGGAAACGAGGAGCAAGAAACAAAAGTGAAAATGAACTTTTGGGATTTCATCAAGATCAAAAGCTTCTGCACAGCAAAGGAAACAGTCAACAAAACAAAGAGGCAACCCACGGAATGGGAGAAGATATTTGCAAATGACAGTACAGACAAAAGGTTGATATCCAAGATCTATAAAGAACTTCTCAAACTCAACACATACAAAACAGATAATCATGCCAAAAAATGGGCAGAAGACATGAAGAGACACTTCTCCAATGAAGACATACAAATGGCTATCAGACACATGAAAAAATGTTCATCATCACTAGCCATCAGGGAGATTCAAATTAAAACCACATTGAGATACCACCTCACACCAGTTAGAATGGCCAAAATCAGCAAGACAGGAAACAACGTGTGTTGGAGAGGATGTGGAGAAAGGGGAACCCTCTTAC
>PISX010029433.1:0-19824 GCA_004024625.1 Mellivora capensis
TTTTAGTCTTTTCTACCATTGTTCTTGTAACAAATATTTATTGAGCACTTACATGCCGGGTATTGTTTTATACATTGAATATAGCAGTGAACAAAAGGAACTTGTGGAGCTTCTTGTCTAGTTGTTCTGAGAGGCAATAGAGAATATAATATATTCAGTGAAGAACATTATGGAGAACCGTGGAGACTAGATGGAGAGTGCCATTGGAGAGGAAAGATATGGTCACGGAAGGAAAAAGAATAGGATATTTAAACAGTAATTTGAAATAGTACAGGAATTAGCAACTTGGGTGATAGGGAGTAAGCTCATTCCAGGCAGGAGGAACCATGAGAGCAAAAGGCCCTGCTCTGATGGTTTTGTGTTAGTTAGTGTTCAGTGAACGCTGGCATGTGCAGTATTTCAGAGTGAATGAGGATGAGAGGATTAGGAGAGGAGAATTAGAGGGCCAGTCACAGAGGACGTTGGCAGTATTGAAATCATTTGTTTTCCTCTGGCTTATATTGAAAACCTGTTTGGAGGTTTTGAGTCTAGGAGTGTTTATGTGTACTGACTTGGGCTTTAAAGGGATCACTGTGCCTGTGTTGAGAATAGACTTCTAGAGGAGTTGAGTAGAAGAAGGGAAACTAGTTCAGAGATAACTTCAGTAATCTAGGTGAGGTGAGGGAGCCTTCCAGGTGAGAGATTTTAAAACCTGGGATTTTGTTTATTTTTTTAAAATTCAGGAGGCCTCACGGGAATGTTTGGATCCCAATAAAGTAGCTCCAATGTCTTTGCAAGGTTTTTTTTTTTATAAGTTTATTAATTTTTTAAGAGCATATATAAAATTCTTTATAAATTTGAATATGTTCTCAGCTGTTAGCCTTGAAGGTATTAATATATTATTTTTTAAGATTTTATTTATTTATTTGACAGAGAGAGAAATCACAAGTAGGGTGAGAGGCAGGCAGAGAGAGGGGGGGAAGCAGGCTCCCCGCCGAGCAAAGAGCCCGATGTGGGGCCCAATCCCAGGACCCTGAGATCATGACCTAAGCTGAAGGCAGAGGCTTAACCCACTGAGCCACCCAGGTGCCCCCTATTAATGTATTTTTAAGAATGAAGAACTAAAACATTATCATTTGAACTCTAATGATACACATGCTGAAATTTTCAGGGAAAAGTATATTGGTAGAAAAAAATTAAGCTGAATTGACGGATGGAATAATGGCCAGACTTGTGATAAGACAGGCATAGTAAGATATTAATGATATTTATATTTGGGCTTTCACTGTAAAACTTTTAGCTGTGCTATATACATGAAAGTTTTTCTGACAAACATTGGGAAAAGTTACTTCAACTAAGTCTGATACTGCATATTTTGTTTTCTCAAGAGTGTTTTTGGTAAATATTTTTGCTTTTGTTTGCAGAAATTACTTTCAGAACTCCAAAAGCTGTTTATGAGTAAGAATGAGACTTATGTGTTAAAATTGTGGCCTTTGTTTGTCAGACTTCTTGGGAAGGTAAGTCTACAGTTAATAGTTTACAGTTTATACCTGTGAGACCCTTTTGTTTCTTATCTTTACATTATTCATGCATACCATATATGTAGATTCAGCTGTTCACTAAAATTTGTTTGCCAGCCCACAATAAGTACTTCCGCTGCTTTTCCAGTCAATTGCAAATCTAAAGAGTGGCATAAATTTGAGTCACCCAGTGTGCAGATTATCAGCTGAGGTAGAGCAAGATAATGCCCTGCCTTTTTATTTGAACTCAGTGTTCTTGGGGTGGGGGGCATGCAGCAAGAGAGCAGGGGCAGAGGGAAAGGGAGAAGCAGACTCCCCTGCTAAATAGGGAGCCCAACGTGGGACCCAATCCCAGGTCTCTGGCTGGGATCATGACCTGAACCAAAGGCAGTCTTTTAACCGACTGAGCCACCCAGGCACCCCTCAATGTTCTTTTTTAAACAGATGTCCTTTCCAGGATGTCTGGGTGGCTCAGTTGGTTAAGCATCTGCCTTCGGCTCAGGTCATAATCCCAGGGTCCTGGGAGTGAGCCCCATAAAGGGCTTCCTGCTTAAACCAGGAACCTGCTTCTCACTCTGCCCCTTCCCCTGCTTTTGCACATGCGGATTCTCTCTCACATGCTCTCTCAAATAAATAGTCTTTAAAAAAAAAAAAGTCCTTTTCATAAATCCACTTAATGACACATTTCCCCCACTTTTTTTTAGTGATTTTAGTTTTAAATGGCCCCTAGGCTTAGTGCCAAAGTATTGTCTGTGGTTCCTAAGCATCGAAGACTGTGATGGGCCCTAGGGAGAAATTACATATGTTACATAAGCTCTGTGTAGGCATGAATAACAGTGCTGTTGCATATGAGTTCAGTGTTAGAGAATCACTGATACATATGGTGTCTTTAAACAGAAATAAATAGGAAGCAAGGTTGAATTTGATTGACAGAACAGGTTTTTGTAGGAACCTAACCCTGCATGTTTCTGAGGAGCAGTGGCTCAGTACCTGCTAACAGTGTTTGCTGTGGACTTTATAGAATTTTGGTGGATTGTTAGGATTGACTATATGTTCTGTCTTTAAGCCAGGTTTGGGTTTTTATTTGTTTGTTTTTGAGGAGAAGAGATGTGTTTTTCTTTATTGTGGTAAATAATATTTCTCCTAACTTTTCTAAGTATACAGTCCAGTGCCATTAAACACATATAAAAGTTGTGTAAATACCGTCACTATCTATACCCAAAACTTTTTCATCTTCTCCCAACAACTTTATACATATTATACAATAACTCCTCCTGCTCCCCCACCCCCAGCCCCTGGTAACTCCTATTTTACCTGCTGTCCCTGGATTTGCTAATTCTAGGCATCCCACATAAATGCACTGTTTGTCCTTCTGTATATGGTTTATTATGCAAGACAGTTTTTCCAAGTCTTGATCATGTTGTAGCAAGCACTTAACTAAATTTAGTAGATAGGCAGGTACTGTTACCTGTGGAATCTTTCATCATCCTTTAGTTTGGTGGTTCCCTTTTCATGCACCTTAATAGTATTTTTGGTTTTTTTCTCAGTATGGTGCTGCTTATGGTGGTGCTTAGCCTTCATCTTCTGCCTTTGAACGTTCATGAGCCTCTTGACTTTTCTTTCTCTTTTTCTCATGGTCCTCCAAGTGATACCCATAGCAGTTACTCAGTAAGTTGTTTTGTGGCATGGTGACTTCATACCAGCCACCTAGTCTCAAGTCCTAAGGATTTTGGTCTCTGAGACCTAATAGCTGACTACCCAGAACCCAGGACAGGAAAGCCTTTGCTCATTTAAAAAAAATTTTATTTTAACTTTTTTAAGATTTTATTATTTATTTGACAGAGAGTAAGGGCACATGCACATACACACAAGCAGCCGGAGCAGCAGCAGGAGAGAAGCAGGCTCACTGCTGATCAGAGAGCCCAATGCGGGGCTCATCTCAGGACCCTGGGATCATGACCTGAGCTGAAGGCAGACGCTTAACTGAGCCACTCAGGCGTCCTGCCTTTGCCCACTTTTTAATTGGGTGGTTGGTTTTTGTTGTTGAGTTGTAGGACTTCTTTTTCTGGATTATTAATCCCTTATCAGATACATGATTTTCAGATATTTTTTCCCATTCTGTAATGTTGTCTTTTCACTTGATAATATTCTTTGCACAAAAGTTTTTGATGAAGTCCAGTATAAATTAGATTTTTTCTTTCATTGCCTGTGCTTTTGGTGTCACAGCCATGAAGTTGTTGTCAAATCCAGTGTCATGATTCTTTTTTCCCCTCTGTGTTGTTGTAGGAGTTTTAGAGTTCTAGTTCTCTTAAGTTTTTAATCTTTGAGTTCATTTTTATATATGGTGTAAGGCAAGGGTCCAGTTTTCATTCTTTTGCATGTGGGTATTCAATTTGGCAGCATCATTTGTTGAAAAGAATGGTCTCTATATAATGAATGGTCTTGGCATCTTTGTTGAAAAATAAGGGGTACCTGGGTGGCTCAGGTTAAGTGTTTGCTTTTGGCTCAAGTCATGATCCTAGGTTCCTGGGATCAAGTTCTACGCTGGGCTCCCTGCTCCACAGGGGGCCTGCTCTCTCTGCCTCTGTCTTTCTGTCTCATGAATATATAAAATCTGTTTTTTTCTTAAAGGTTTTTTATTTATTTATTTGACAGAGATTACAAGGAGATAGAGAGGCAGGCAGAGAGAGGAAGGGAACCAGGCTCCCTGCCGAGCAGAGAGCCAGATGTGGGGCTCGATCCCAGGACCCTGGGATCATGACCTGAGCTGAAGGCAGAGGCTTTAACCCACTGAGCCATCCAGGCACCCCATGAATATATAAAATCTTTAAAAAAAGAAAAGAAAATCAGTTGACAGCAGAGGTGCTTTGGTGGCACAGTTGGTTAAGTGTCCAACTCTTGATTTTGTCTTGACTCATGATCTCAGGGTCGTGAGATGGAACCCAACATGGGATTCTACATTCAGTGCAGAGTCTGCTTGAGACTCCCCGATCTCCCCCACCCCCAGATGAAGAAAGAAAGAAAAAACCAATTAAAAGCATATGTGAAGGTTTATTTTAGGGTTTTCTATTTCATTGGTCTATATGTTTATCCTTATGCCATTACCATATGTTTTAATTACTTCAGTTTTGAAGTAAGTTTGGAAGGCAAGAGGTGTGAGTTCTCCAAATCTATTTCGGAATCGATTTGGCTGTTTTGGGGCTCTTTGCAATTCCATAATGAATTTGAAGATTGGCTTTTCTTTTTTGTGAAAAGGCTGCTGTACCTTTTTTTTTAAGATTTTATCTATCTATTTGACAGAGACACAGCAAGAAAGAGAACACAAGCAAGGGGAGAGGGAGAAGCAGGCTTCCCTCTGAGCAGAAAGCCCAATGAGGAGGTTTGATCCCAGGACTCTGGGATCATGACCTGAGCTGAAGGCAGACCCCCCCCCCCCCAAGGACGGAGCCACCCAGGCACCCCATGGCTGCTGTACTTCCGACAGAGATTATGTTGAATCTGTAGATTGCTCTGTGTCGTATTGACATTTTAATGGTATTAAAACTTTCTGTACTGGGGCGCCTGCACGGCTCAGTGGGTCAAGCCTCTCCCTTCAGCTCGGGTCATGATCTCAGGGTTCTGGGATCAAGCCCTGCATTGGGCTCTCTGTTCAGCAGGGAGCCTTTTTCCCCCTCTTTCCCTGCCTGCTTCTCTGCCTACTTGTGAACTCTCTCTCTGTCAAGTAAATAAATAAAATCTTAAAAAAAAAAAACAGCTTTCCATACTTGAATGTGGAATGGTTTTCTATTTATTCAGGTCTTTTTAAATGTTTTTCAGCAGTATTTTGTAGCTTTTAGTGTATAAGCCTTTCACCTCGATTAGATTTATTCCTAAGTATTTAATTCTTTTAGGTGCTATTGTAAATCAAATTGCTTATTACTTAATTTCCTTTTCAGATTGTTAGTTGCTGTTGTGTAGAAGCACAGCTGATTTTTGTGTGTTGATTTTGTATCCTCCACAGTTGCTTGCTGAATTTATTAGCTCTAGTAGCTTTCTTATGGATTCTTTGATTTTCTAAGCAAGTTATTTTATATTAATGTTTATATGCTGTTCAGTATATGTGAATTATAGCTACAGTTGCCAGTGTTTCATTTTTTTAATGTTTCCTTGTGATGCATTGTTTACTTGTCTTTTGTCCATTTTCCCTTTTTTCTTAAATATTAATTTTTCATATGGAATACCACTTTTTTGGTACTCTGATAAAATTTGGGACTTACCTTTCTAATTTTCTCTAATTTTTTAGAAGTGTTCTGTTTTGTGCATTATTTAATTCATGGAGCATTATATTATATTGTGGTCTTGAGTTTTGAATGTGCAGAATCCAGTACATTCTAAAATTTAAATTTTTAAGACTTTACATAGATAACACTGAATAAATTAGAAAAGTGAAAAATAATAGTGCCTGTATGTTGTTTTAGGCAGGTAAATAACTTTGTTATGATTTTTCCTTTTTAGACATTGCATCGAAGTGGGAGTTTCATTAATTCTCTATTACAGCTGGAAGAACTAGGATTTCGTAGTGGAGCTCCCATGATTAAAAAAATAGCTTTTATTGCTTGGAAGAGTTTAATAGATAATTTTGCCTTGAATCCAGGTAAGTAAATAGAAAGCCTAGGCATTACTGAAAATCACTGATAGAAAATTTGTTTTAAACTATTTCAAAAATTGAGCAAAGTGACAGATACCATTTGTGGCTTTTTTAGTATATTCCAACACTTAGTTGAGCACTTTTGAGTACCTCTATTGTAATCATCACAATAGATCCGAAATACTAAGTATTATCACTATTTTAGAGAGATTAAGTAATTTATCAAAGGTCACATAGTGATTAGATGATAGGAAACAATCATGATAGCTGTGAAACATGACTGGTAAACTTTTTTCTCACAACACCTTTAGAATAGTGCCTAAAGTGGGTTTTTACTATTAATATATACAAATGATTCCTTTTGATTTATCGTAACTTTATCTTCCTATTGTCTAGTGGAGGTGTTTGATATATAGTTGACCCTTGAACAGTGGGAAGGATACATCCCACTGCATGTAACTTTTCACTACCCCCAAATTTCACTACAAATAGCCCACTGTTGACCAGAAACCAATAACATAAATAGTCGATTAACCCATATGTTATATGTATGTATGTTATATGTACTATATACTCTAGTTTTACAATAAAGTAGGCTAGAGAAGTGTTAGGAAAATCATAAGGCAGAGAAAATACATTTATATTATTAAACTATATAAAAAAAGTCTGTATTATATTATTATACTATATAAAAAAAAGTCTGTATAAGTGGACACATGCAATTCAAACCCATGTTCAGAGGTCAACTGTATATATGAGAAGGAGTATATAGCCCAAAAGTAGGTCAGTAGGAATGACTATTTAATTGGGTAGTTAATCTTCGATATAATCAGTACTGTTTTTGTTTTTTGAAGATTTTATTTATTTGACCAAGATCACAAGTAGGCAGAGGCAGGCAGGGGTGGGGGAGGCAGGCTCCTTGCTGAGCAGGGAGCCCCATGCGGGGCTCAGTCCCAGGACCCTGGGATCATGACCTGAGCTGAAGGCAGAGGCTCTAACCCATTGAGCCACCCAGGCATCCCTCAATACAGTATGTTTATAAGATCTGCTAATATTGATTTCATCATTTTCTCTGCCAAAGACAATAATCCTCTCTTCCCCTTTTTAGTGTGTTTTGTAAGGTGATTATTTTCATTAACCATGATTTCATTGAAAGTATTGATGAAAGTGTATTGCCAAGCACAAATTTTATTTTATTTTATTTTATTTTTAAAGATTTTATTTATTCACCTGACAGAGATTACAAGTAGAGAGGCAGGCAGAGAGAGAGAGGAGGAAGCAGGCTCCCCGCTAAGCAGACAGGCCAATCCCAGGACCCTGGGATCATGACCTGAGCTGGAGGCAGAGGCTTTAACCCACGGAGCCACCCAGGTGCCCCCACAAATTTTAATTGTAAATGTTACCTTTTGTTGTTTATGAATTGGTAATGCAAGTTGACGTTCTGGACTAAAGCATAAAGTAGTCATGACTTAAAGAAGATAAATAAAATGCTATCTGATTTGGAATAAGTCCAGAGCTAAAAGAGTCCATCCCTAGTAATACGGATCCAGGAAATCTTAAGGAATCAGATGCTTATTGTTTCTGTCATCATCAGTATGCTTACTTGTAGTTACAGGAAGGAGAAAAGGCAGAAGAGCAAAAATGAACTTGTTTTCAGCTGAGCCATCTATCTCTAGAGCCTTCCGGAAATTCCACATAACACTTCCCCTTAAATCTCATTGGGTAGAATGACTAAATGGGAGACTAGATAAGTAAAAAATTGGGTATCTGTCATTGCCCTGAGTGAAAGAGGGTCTTATATCTAAAAAATAATGGCAGTTGGCAATTTCTGCTATAGAGATACTATTGTGGAGCTCCTCTCATAGAGTAGGAGTTCAAAAAAGATTGGAGAATTTGTTCCCACAGTGATTGGACTTTACTTTCTTTATAGAAATGTTAATTGTGAAAGATAAATGGCACCGTAGCTGTCAGGAACATTAATGCCATGCCACCAAATACATAGCTTGATGGATGTTTCAAAATCCTTTAAGTCTTTTTGATAAATTACTTGAGCACAGGGCATCTTATTTTATGTATTCCTAGTTGTTAAACTCAATATTAGGCCGGACAGTTTGTTGGGAGGATTGCCCTGTGTATTGAAGGAAGTTTAGCAGTATCCTTAGGTGCAACCCACTAGATACCAACAGCCGCCTCTGTACCCCTGGCTCTCAGGTTGTTAGACCTGAGATTTTGTAGACATTGCCAAATGTCCCTCGGTAGGAAAATCGTCCCTGGCACACACAGTATCTAATAAACATGGCTTCCTCTTCTTTCTTTTTCTTTCTCTTTTTTTGACCTTATTACATGGAGTCTAGTTGTATTGAAGTCTTTGTCACATTAAAAAGTTGAGGTATAACAAGAACAGCTGATTTAAAAAATTTTATTTTTTAAATCTTTTCTTTTGGAATGATAAGACTTACATACTTATTCTTAAAATTTAGTTTTCAGCTTTTATGTTTTTACCTATGTGCTTATTTTCTTTTAAGAAATACTATGCAGTGCAAAAAGACTAAAGTTGTTAATGCAGCCTTTGAGTTCCATCCATGTGAGAACAGAAACTCTAGCACTAACAAAGCTAGAAGTCTGGTGGTATCTGCTGATGAGACTTGGACCTCACCTTCCTGCTAATTTTGAACAGGTAATGAAAGTGTTGAGTATAATGCTTGGTGTGTTTTAATGCATTCTTAGATTCTTAACGATTTAATCTTTCAGTGTTCCATTTGTTGTGTTAGCAGAGCACACTATATGAAAGGTCTTATTTTCCTAACATAGAACTTGAGTTTATTTTCCTCAAAAGATATTCTCTAGTTGTGTGAAATGGAGCCTCTAAAGCTTTCTCAACCAGCAACCACTCAAATATCTATTCTTATTCAAAAGGCATCTTGAGAGATTTTTTAAAAAAGAAATTTCATAAGATTTAGAATGTAATTGAGTATAAAATCAACATTACTGAAATAGAAATCAAATTTGACACTAGGTTGATAAAAAGTTGGATCAGTCCTTATTTTTTGTCTCTCTTATTTCTAGGCTACATAGTGGTAACAAATAACTTAATCCCAGCACAGCTTTTCAGTATTATAAAATTTTCATAAAATACATGAAAATTTTCATATAAATATTGTCATTTTTTTTTAGATTTTGATATCCTTGCTGGCATTTAGACATATCTATATCTACCTCCTTGATTTTGCAGTTAATCCCATCCTCGGTTTCTGTATTTTTATACAGTGAGTAAAAAAGGATAGCCCTGATAATTTTAATTTCTGTCTTTTGCATTTCTTTATTGTTTATCTGGGATTTGGGGTATATCTTCTTCTTTTTTTTTTTTTAAAGATTTATTTATTTATTTGACAGAGATCACAAGTAGGCAGAGAGGCAGGCAGAGAGAGAGGAGGAAGTAGGCTCCCCGCTGAGCAGAGAGCCCGATGTGGGGCTCGATCCCAGGACCCTGGGATCATGACCTGAGCTGAAGGCAGAGGCTTTAACCCACTGAGACACCCAGGCGCCCCTGGGGTATATCTCCTTTTTAAATCTGTAGTCCTTGTCTTTTGGTCTGTATACATAATTGCACAGCAGTGAGTATATTGTTGGAAATTGTGTTTTATAATAAAATAGACTTGAATTTTTTTTTTTTTAATTATTTGTCAGAGAGAGAGGGAGAGAGAGAGAGCGAGCACAGGCAGACAGAGTGGCAGGCAGAGGCAGAGGGAGAAGCAGGCTCCCTGCTGAGCAAGGAGCCCTATGTGGGACTCGATCCTAGGACGCTGGGATCATGACCTGAGCCAAAGGCAGCCGCTTAACCAACTGAGCCACCCAGGCGTCCCTATACTTGAATTTTTAGCAAGTTTTAAATTCTTAATTATTTACTGTATTAAGGCCTTCTTTTAAACTTAACAGCATAAATTAATTGGAATTGGGCATTAATGGTAATAGGTAATGGGAACATATTTATTATAGATTCTACCATTATGAGGTCCTAAGTAGGCTAATCTTACCCAGTTGCGCCACACATTCATTGGTATAGATTGGATTGGTACTGGAATGATCTTAGAAATGAGCTTGAGGTTCCCTTAGTTCTTTTTTTTTTTTTTTAGGGTGCATTTTTAAAAAGTTAAAATGAGTCTGTACTGACAGCCTTAAAATTTGGGCATTGTTTATGTGTGTAATTGCTCATCTGGAATTTAGAACTGAAATTTATAGATAGTACACATTTGTAGGGCAAATAAAGTTGTAATAAAAATTTTTACTTTTCCAGTTGTAGTTTTTACCCAGTGCATCCAAACAGCCAGTAGGATTCAACGTATCAAAAGAACTTAAGAGTACTTCTTAAATATAACTACATCATGCAAGCCTTTTTAAAAATATGGTAATTAGGTAGTTTAGAGATAGTTTCCCTTTTTTTGTTTTTAACCCCCATAGGTGTGCGTGCCTCTGATTCAAAGTACGATAAGCATCGATTCTAATGCTTCACCTCAAGGCACTTCATCTCGTGTAGCTGCTTCTCCAGGTTTAAATCCTATAACTCCTATACACAAAGGTAAGACGTTGACACACTTGAGTTTTTGTTTTCCTGTTTTTAAAGAGGGCTTGAATGAAGCCTTTGCTCAGTTCACATAAAATGAAGCACTTCATAATTTTGGCTCCCTAATCACAAAGTTCATTTTATACTGATTGTTTTCCCTGTGTTATTGTTTTTTTTTGCATGGTGGTAGTTGGGAAAAGAAGAGTATTTTTCCACTATACATATGAGATGTATTACAGATGACTCTTCCGCTTGTTTCAGAACCAGAATCTTAGGGCTTCTTTTAAAAAAACAGATTTTAATGGATGATTTAAAATAAAAGTGGCTTGGGGTGCCTGGGTGGCTCTGTCAGTTAAGTGTCTATTCTTGATTTCCCCTCTGGTCATGATCTCAGCATCTCTGCCCAGCATTTATTTGAGATTCTCTCTCTCTGCCCCTCCCCCTCAAACAAATAAAATCTTTTATAAAAAAGTGGCTTAGTTTATATAGCATTGGAAGAAAATTATTTGCTGGGTTTTTAAATTTTATGTTAGCTATTCTAGTCAGATTTTTATATTTGTCAGGGATGCCTGCATATTATTTCAAAGTATGGATTAATGCATGATAATTCTCTTCATTTAAATGGTGTGTGACACTAATGTTGTTTTTAACCTAATAAGGTAATTAGGAACTCTGTTGTGGGCTTTAAGCAAAAATTCAACTTTGCTTGACAAAAACTGTTTACTTTTATTATTTTTTGTTTATTTATTTATTTATTTTTTAGACAGGGAGAGAGAGTAAGCGAGCGCAGGCAGGCAGAGTGGCAGGCAGAGGCAGAGGGAGAAGCAGGCTCCCTGCCGAGCAAGGAGCCGGATGTGGGACTCGATCCCAGGACGCCGGGATCATGACCTGAGCCGAAGGCAGCCGCTTAACCAACTGAGCCACCCAGGCGTCCCTTTTTTGTTTATTTATTTGACAGACCGAGATCACAGGTAGGCAGAGAGGCAGGCAGAGAAAGAGGAGGAAGCAGGCTCCCTGCTGAGCAGAGAGCCCGACACGGGGCTCGATCCCAGGACCCTGGGATCATGACCTGAGCCGAAAGCAGAGGCCTAACCCACTGAGCCACCCAGGCGCCCCTGAAAAAACTGTTTACTTTTAAAGATACGTTTCATTGAAATGAAGTTAATAAAATATGTTAACTTGGGTAGTTAAGTTAATATAACTTACCTGTTTTTGTTTTGTTTTGTTCTTTTTTGTTTTGTTTTTTAGGTGCTTCCCCGTACGGAACTCCTGTAACTCCCCGAATGAACTTCAGTTCAAATTTTGGTGGAATGGCCACAATCCCCTCTATTCAACTTTTGGGACTTGAAATGCTGCTTCATTTTTTGTTGGGTCCAGAAGTCTTGAGTTTTGCAAAGCAAAACAAACTCGTACTGAGCTTAGGTATTTAGTTTTTTAAAAGAGTTCAGAGCAAGAGTGCATTAGGGTGAGAAGAAAACCAAAATTTTGTGTAATTTTGTATGAAATAATTATGTATGAAATAAATATAAATATAAATCTCTTTAATAGAAAACCCATGTCAGACCACCTAAGACTTTTTATTGAGATGTTTATTTCATAAAGCTTGGGTGTGGCATAATTGTTCTTTTTCTTTTTTAGAGCCACTCGAACATGCGTTAATCAGCAGCTCTTCTTTTTTTTCTAAACATGCAAATACATTCATCACTGCTGTTCATGATAGCTTTGTTGCAGTTGGAAAAGATGCTTCTGGTAAATAAGAGAAAATTTTTATTTAAACCTATGCTTAAAAAGAAAAAATAAAATAGCAAATATTTATATAGTGCCCTCTTTTAACCAGATTGTGCTCGAAGAACTTTACATTTAAAACATTTAGTTCTCACAGTAACCTTTTCTGTTCATTTTTCATATGAAGAAACTGTGTTGTACAGAGAAGTTAGTAACTTGTGCATAGTCACAGTTAGTGGTGGAGCCGTGATTCAAACCTGGGCTCAATGGCTCCAGCATCTCTACTTAAACTCCTGTGTTTGATGCCTATCAAATATTTAGATGAAATTTGAAAAATGAAATAGTTTGCTGTTTAACTGGCTGGGAAATTTTTTTCTAGGGGCTTTCAGGTGTCCTTTCGAATCTTTGTTTTTTCCTCTTGTCTCAGAAACAAAAGGTATTCAGTAAAGAAAATGCAGACAGCAGGGAAAAAAAGAAAATAATTACCCTTAAGTAAGTTACAGGGCCCAATGTTAATAGATTATAGTTTGAAAAAATATGTCTTTATTGTGATAGTGTTTCATAAACTGATTATAGGGTTGAATATTATGATAATTATACTCCTAAGAATTGCTCAACTTGGGGCGCCTGGGTGGCTCAGTGGGTTAAAGCCTCTGCCTTCGGCTCAGGTCATGATCCCAGGGTCCTGGGATCGAGCCCCACATCAGGTGCTCTGCTCAGCAGGGAGCTTGCTTCCTCCTCTCTCTGCCTACTTGTGATCTGTCAAATAAATAAGTAAAATTTAAAAAAAAAGATGAGCTTTAAAAAAAATAAAAGAATTGCTCAGCTTATTTAGTGTAAGGATATAAAGATAAGCCTTTATAGTCCTATCCATTGCATTCTAAAGTTTGTTTTTGTTTGGCAGATGCAGTTGTCAATGCTATTTGGAAGGAGCTGATCAGTTTGATGAAGTCAGTAATTGAATCAGGTAACTGCTATAACTGATCAAATGATTTTTCTAGCACCCAATGAATCTTTGTTTGGCTTTTGTACATAAAATTTATTTTAAAGTCAGTTTTTGAAGTCTATAGCTTCCAGACTTTCAAATAAAGCTGTTTGATATATATTTGGAAAATGAATGTTTCTTAGCTAAGTATATGTTTTTATCCCTAAAAATACTATATTTTCATCTTTAAAATACTTGCATATTTAGAACTACTTTCTTCCTTTTGTTTTTTTGATAGGTAACAAAAAAGAGAGACCAGGTTCTGAAGTTTTGACCCTGTTATTAAAATCTTTAGAAAGCATAGTGAAGTCAGAAGTTTTTCCTGCGTCAAAAACACTGGTAAGGATAGTGATTACGTGGTGGAATTAAAAAAACATAAGCAAATTGAATTTTTTTGTTGGAGATGCTTAAACAGACCAGGTTTCTTTTTCTTTTAAGATTTTATTATTTATTTTAGAGACAGAAAGAGCATGCACTCAGCATAAGCCAAGGGAGGAACAGGGTGGGAGGGAGAAGGAGTGGGAAAGAATATCTAGCAGACTCAATGCTAAGTATGGATCCCCACGCAGGGCTTGAGATCATGACCTGAGCTGAAACTAAGATCAGATGCCAACCAACTTAACCAACTGGGTGCCCCCAGATCAGATTTTAAAAATTTTTATTAAGTGTTTTATCAGCAATTTTGCCCTGTAATAAGTGTTATTCCATCAACTTTGGAATCATTTGAAACCTCAATAAAGTAAATGAGTATACCGGCAATACAAAAATCTTCTTGTCATAAGAATGAGCCATACAGAGAAAATGGGGTAAAGGATATGAAACGAGAACTGAGGGAACTCAGAACACTAATTGTATAAGATTGCTGAGTTCCACTAATAGTTATTTTGTACATTTAAGAAAATATTTAAGAATTTACAACTTAAATGAACTCTGTTTAACCAAGTTAATAACTTTGGCATTAAAAGAATGAAAAATTGGATATATTTTTTATAATAGTGAGTCTCCCAAGATAACTGCAGATGGAATAAACTGTACCCTACTTAAATTCCTTCTGAGGCTATGTACTGGGCTGTCTACTGTGGCAGTAGATCATGGTGGTTAATAGCAAGGGCTCTGGAGCAGACTGGATTGAATTTCCCCACCCAGTTTATTAGCTGAGTGAACTTGGTCAGTTTTTCTACTCTCTTACCTTTTGTCAAGGAGGTATAGTAGTAGTTTTATATAATTAGATTTATACGGGCAATGCACGATGGGTCAGGAACAAAATAAATGTGTCTGCAAATGCTATTTAGTATTATCATTGGTGTCTGATTCAGATGAGAGTATGAAAGGAAGCATATTTAAAAAAAATTTTTTTTTTAATTTATTTATTTGTCAGAGAGAGAGGGAGCACAGGCAGACAGAGTGGCAGGCAGAGGCAGAGGGAGAAGCAGGCTCCCTGCCGAGCAAGGAGCCCGATGTGGGACTCAATCCCAGGGCGCTGGGATCATGACCTGAGCCGAAGGCAGCCACTCAACCGACTGAGCCACCCAGGCGTCCCAAGGAAGCATATTTTAACTAACATAACCTTTTCCACCATACCATGTCACTTACTATGTAGTTCTAATTAATACCAGTATAATATTGAATGGCAGTTTGATAGACTCTAATATTTGATAGATGTGTCTTTAGAACCAGCTTCTAGTTAGTTGTCCTTTGAAATACACTTTCCTCTTAACACTAGTGAGTACATAATTCATTGCAGAATATCTTTTTTGTGGTATTAAAAAAATAATTCTTCTATCTCAAGGGCTATTAATAGAAGAATGTTTGAATAGACTGTGTACGTTCATACATCAGTTAAGAATGTTTCCGTAAATTGATGTGAAAACTCCTACAGAGTTAGATGAAGGGCAGTTCCAGAGTATCTCACAGTATGTCATTAATGCTATAAAAGGATATATGTATGACAGCTAGCCCAGGAAGTTTTGTTTCTCTGTGTACTGAAATATATGGAAATTTAGAAGGTCTAGAAAAATGGACGCCTGATAGACGTGGTTTTCCCTGGAGATGAAGGACTTTGTCATTTTATTTTTTTATGTTTCTGCGTTTGTAGTTTTAAAACTAATGTAAGTAAATTCACATTAATATATAAATATTGTTGTATTTGAACTTCTTGAACAGAGAATCATTAATGAATGAGCATTACTTAACGATAAATTGTTAAATTAAAAATGTAGCTAACAGTATTAGATTTTTACTAAGTAAAGTATTTTTACAGCTAATATACAACAAAACTTTTTATTTTTCTTAGGTCCTCCTGGAAATTACAATTAAAGGACTGCCCCAGAAAGTATTAGGTTCACCAGCATATCAGGTTGCTAATATGGATATTCTTAATGCAAGTATCTTAAATGTAATGCTGTGGTTAAAATTAGCCAAAAGATAAAGTTCCATGAGATTTTTTTTTTCCCTTAACATAGTGAAACATAGATTGTAAAATTTTGGAAATGCTGATTATGTTAAAGAGAAAAACATAAGGAATTAAATGTGACACTATTAATGGAACTATTTTTCTGAATTACACAAAAAGTTCTAGCCGGAAAGTTTTCTATTTGTTTATACGTAGTAATAGTGGTACTATTTTTAAATAGTAAAATTTACTATTAAAAAATTTGGAAGCATAGTAACGGTTCCTTAATTATAGTGAAATAAATGTAATATTTACAGGATGTAGGTATTTATTGGTCCAGCAAGTTTTAGTGTTCTTTTTATATCTGGAATATACCATTCCTCAGTTGTTCATGTAGATGGAATAACTGTTTGTAAAAAATACTAGTTAGTAATTTTTGTGTGCAATTTATAGAAGTGTATTTGCTACCATTGTGTCATATTCTAAGTAATATCAAAAGTTAAATTTCTTTAGCATAAAAGGATCATTTTACATAATTGATTGTAGAAAACTGGTGTAACAAGATTATACTTTTGTAACAAGAAGATTGACTGCAGTCTCCCATCTTTCTTCAGGGAACTCCTGCTTTGTTCTTAATTCAGTTAATTTTTAACAATAACCTCTTGGAATATGGTGTAGAAGATGAGAGGTAATTTAGTCTTTTTGTTTATATTGGAAAAGTTACTTGATTAATGAGGGTTTTTTTCAAAGATTTTATTTATATATTATATATAGAGAGACAGACAGAAAGCACAAGCAGGGGGAAGGAGAAGGAGGGGCAGACTTGCCCCTGCTGAGCAGGGAGCCCAATGTGGAGCTAGATTCCAGGACCTGGGATCATGACTCGAGCCAAAGGCAGATGTTTTAACGAACTGAACCATCCAGGTGCCCCAGATGAATGAGATTCTGAGTTATATGCTATATCATTTTTTAAATTAAAAAACCAAAGTGAGACTTTTATCATTTCTTGTCAGTTATTTTTAGAATTTTGTAATAGCATGACATATTTTGGCAGAAAATGCTAGATAATGTGCGGCTCGATTTTTTTCTTCAGGTTTTTTCTCAATCTGGAAACACTTGTTGGCTGTGTCCTTTCTGGTCCAACTTCACCACTAGCTTTCAGTGACTCTGTTTTAAATGTTATTAATCAAAACGCAAAGCTGTTGCAAAACAAGGAGCATCTCTGGAGAATGTGGAGTATTATAGTTACCCCATTAACTGAATTGATAAATCAGGTATGACATAAGTGCTACATGTTTCCCCTAAAGCTTAAGGAACATTTTCCTTTTTTTCTTGTTAGAGCACATGGGGAAATAAATAGAAGTTTGAACTTGAATAGAAAATGTTAAATTTTTTTTCTGTGGGATTAATTTCTTACTTTCTTATATTAGTTGATTTCATTGCATTTCTGCGTAATCGAGAAAATATAATTTAATGGGGACGAATCAGCTCCCTTTTTTCCAATAGTGATTATAAAACCAGAAGACTCCCAATATGTTATAATACAACTTTTCATATTTATATTTTGAGTTTTTTCAGTCTTTGTACTATGAGGAATAATAATGGTTATCTCGACTAGACTGTATGTTCTTCAGATTCCATGGGTAAATCAGTTGGTGAATACCTCAAAGCCATAGAGTAGTCTCTATACCAGTAATCTGTTGAATTGACTAATAACCCTTACATTTAAATACTTATATGACATTATTGGCAAGGTGTGGAGCTCAACTTTTGTCATTATTAATAGTTGATCCGTTGCTTTAGCAGTCTTTAAATGGAAGTATTTTCTGGAAATATTTCGCTATAATTCTCAAATGAAGACTCCAGAGAATTTATTATGGATAGTGTGGTCACCATTGTTTTCACTACTAAGTTCAGCACATCATTTAAACGGTCCTCTGAAAGAAAAAAGTTTACATTCCTAAATAATTCCTTGCTGTTTGACGGATAGCAGAGGTCTTTTTTATAAGTTTTGCTTGAATCTTATGTTCTATGTATATAGTAAAAGATTTTGAGTTCTCTCTGGGATTCTTTTGTAGGCCTTAAACACCATGCATTGTTTCTCAGTGTTGCTGTAATAGATTACCACGAGACACCTTAAAACATAAGGATTTATTCTTTTATATTTCTAGATCCCAGAATATTGATAGGTGAGGCTTCTGCTGAAGCCCTGAGGGAGAATTGTTCTGTTCCTCTCACTTAACTGTTTTTGTTTCTGGAAATTCTTGATTGTTCCTAGGGTTATAGACACATCACTAGTCTCTCCCTCAGTCTTCACATGGCAGTTTTACCTCTGTCTTTTTTGTCTGACCAAATCCCACTTTACTTTTAGGAACACTGATTATTGCATTAGGGCCTACCCTAATCCAGTATGCCTTTATTTTAACTTGAATATATCTGCAAAGTCCCTATTGCCAACTAAGGTCATATTCATAGTTACAGGAGTTAGGAGTTCACCACCTTTTGAACATCTCCACACTGAATCTAACTCACTACAAATAATAAGATGGTACTACACAGGACTAGAATTAGATGGCAATTTGTCTAACTTTTTCATTATTTTTCTTGTTTCAGACCAATGAAGTGAATCAAGGTGATGCCTTAGAACATAATTTTAGTGCCATATATGGTGCATTGACTTTACCAATAAACCATATTTTTTCAGTACAGAAATTTCCAGTGGTAAGGCAATGTCAAATTCTTTACTTTTTCGAAAATGCTCTTTTATACTTTATAATAAATTCCTACAGTAATTTTTTCTGAAATGAAATTACCTTGTGAATTTTAATCAGCTTATGGTAAGGGAAAATGGTGAAGGAAGACAGAAATTCCTCTTGACCTTTGATAATTGCTGGTATTATGGCATTGTTACAGTCTTCAGTAGAATTCTCTCGGGTCGGCAAATTTATTACTCTTCCCTAGTCTCTTCTGTGACACCTTAAATGTTACAGTGGCTTTTAAGATATATTCTGTTGGATGTTTAATATGTATATACACATTTTTAAATTTTCTTTTTTATTGTTATTTTTAGGCTACCATGAAGACATTACTTAGAACTTGGTCAGAATTATATAGAGCATTTGCCCGCTGTGCTGCTTTGGTAGCAACTGCAGAAGAGAATTTGTGCTGTGAGGAACTTTCTTCCAAGATAATGTCCAGTTTAGAAGATTCAGGCTTTTCAGTGAGTTTATCCCAGTACTGACCTTGGTTGTATTTGAAGAATACTTTTCAAATAAATTGAGATAACATTTGTGAACTGTCATTTAGAAGGCTTCTAGTTTATAGGTGGCTAATAATATAAAACAAGTAGCAGCATTGCAAAACAGTTTTATGTCTTTGGTCTACATGACTCTGAGGTCTGTGTTTCAGGACCCTGAACAGTCCTGCACTTTTATTACTGTGTTGCATATCTGTCTGTGCCATTGCAGGAGGAGCCAACTTTTCTCATATCTATCTCTTAGATCTTTAAAGGCAATCCTTTGGAAGTTTGTAGACCTAAAAAAACTAAAAAAGTAGGTCTCATTTCATTCCTTTACAAAGAGGTAAATACTTTTAGTTGATATGTATCATTCTACTATAGATCTCTTTTTGTATTTACACAAATAATTTACATATGTACATGAATACAGTATTCTTGACACTTGAATTCTATTATTGAAGCATATTTTTTTCATCTAGAAAGATGAAAACTTCTACCCTTTGATAGTGGTTATCACTGTTAGCTCTTTTTTTTTTTTAAATTTATTTTACAGAGATTACAAGTAGGCAGAGAGGCAGGCAGAGAAAGAGAGAGAAGAGGAAGCAGGCGCCCTGCAGAGCAGACAGCCCAATGTGGGGCTCAATCCCAGAACCCTGGGATCATGACCTGAGCTGAAGGCAGAGGCTTTAACCCACTGAGCCACCCAGGTGCCCGTCACTGTTAGCGCTTGAAGCTATCTATTAAGAGCTAGAAATTTGTCTTTTCAGCTTTTTTTTTTTTTTTTTTAATTTATTTGT
>PISX010029434.1:0-20059 GCA_004024625.1 Mellivora capensis
TTGGTCTTGGCTGGATTTCTTTTGATCTTCTGGGGGAGGGGCCTGTTGTAGTGATTCTCAAGTGTCTTTGCCCGAGGCAGAGCTGCACCGCCCTTACCAGGGGCCGGGCTGAGTAATCCGCTCGGTTTCGCTTTCGGGAGCTTTTGTTCCCTGAGCGCTTTCCGTAGAGTCCGGAGGACGGGAATGAAAATGGCGGCCTTCTAGTCTCCAGCCCAGAAGAGCTGAGATTCGGGCTCCACTCCTCAGAGAAAAGCCCCGGCTACTCCCATCTCCCTCGCCTCTGGCCGCGCTCCGAGCTCACCCAGCCTGCGACCGGTTCAAGGTAACCCCGAGATGAGAGCTCACTCCTCGGCTCTGTCTCTGTAGCCGGCTTCCCGCTCTGATACCTGCTAGCTCTGTGACACTCAGACACGCTCGATCCTTCTGTGACCCTGCAGGACCTGGGGCCACGCTGACCCCGTGTGGGCTTCACCCCCGTTTAGCCTCTGGAGCGATGTCCCTCCGTGGAGCAGACTTTTAAAAGTCCCGATTTAGTGCTCCGTTGCTCCGCCGCTTGCCAGGAGCCGGCCCCTCCCCCGTGGTCTATCCTCCCATCGCTTTTGATTCACTTCTCCGCCAGTCCTACCTTCCAGAAAGTGGCCGATTTTCTGTTTCCAGAATTGCTGTTCTTCCTCTCTTTGATCTCCCATTGGATTTGAAGGTGTTCGCAATGGTTTGATAAGCTATCTAGCTGATCTCCTGCTACCTGATGTCGTCTCAGCTGCTATTTCTCTGCCAACTTGACCGCAATCCAGAGGTAGACTTTTGAATTGTTGGGGATAGTGAGGATAGGCAGGTCCTCTAGTAAAAGGACATAAACTTCCCCAAAGATCATGCCCCTGTTTGGAGACACTAAGAAATTATTGATAATGAATAGGGGGACAATACCCAGTCACACAATACTCTAAGAGTGAACTACAAAAGCAATTCATTTTATCACAAGAAAGCTGCCCCATAATTCTGAGGGCAAAGCATGGTGCCTATGGGCATTCACTGAGAGGATGTATAGAAATTGGGATAGATGGGTAATATTTCTGTGTGTGTGTGTGTGTGTGTGTGTGTGTGTTTGTGCATGTGTGTGCAGATATGCATGCGTGTGTGTTCTTAGGGGTCACCTGGGACTAGAGATTCTCTTTGACATCTTTCCAAGATGGTCTGCTAAGAGTCACAGTGTTAAAAGTATATCAGGAGCAAGGGTTAAAACACAAGTGTAGATGCAACAATCCTAAGCCTCACTTTTGGGGTTTCTCTCCATCTCCTTAAGTATAACTTGGTTCTCTAAGAATAATGTTTTCGGAATGGCCCAGGGCAAGAGCTCAAGGCAGAGTCTAGATGTATGCATGGGAAGTTGGTGTCTTCACAAGGAATAACAAGACCCCTGTAAACACAGCCATGGTTCTATAGGATTGGCAGGAACAAAAGTCTTGGGCAGAAGTTCAGCATGTATTTTGTAATTGTTTTTTTGAGTCTAGAAAGAGAATGTTCTTCAGATAGTCAGTGATTTCTGGCTTCATCCCAAAGCCATAAAATGATCTTAACAACAAAGTTTAATGATTGTTGGACACAGTCATCTTTAGGAAGAAAGGGGAGTCTGAAAGAAAGGCTGGAGATGGCAGATGATCTTATTTTGAATATTCCTTTTTGGCCAATTCAATTAGAGAATCACTATTCTGTTTGTTTTCCTATTGTTTAAGTTTGTCTAAATGAGAGAAATATTTTCGTGGAGGAAAGAAGCGGTTTGGTTTTCCTAGTGTTATGTCCTTGTATATGGTCTGTTTCTGTCTCTCTGTCTGTCTGTCTCTCTTTCTCCCAGCTCCTTCCTACTGATATCTTGGTTAGATTGCCTCCCTGACTTTCACTCTTCCATTTCTCAAGTCCACACTTAGTACCAAATTTGAAGCTTCAAGGTCTCTATTAGTCAGGATATCTGTCTGTCTATTTATCAATCATCTATATGCACATTCAGGCAAACATCAACCCCCTTCAGATATTCATAACATGATATATACTATAATATGTAGATATCTATACCTATCATATATATATATATATATATATATATATATATATATATGTACGTGTGTGTGTGTGTGTGTGTGTGTGTGTGTGCATTTATTTATTTTAAAGATTGGCTCATACTATTGTAGAGACCAGCATCTCAAGTTTGCAAGGAGGGTTGGCAGGCTTGAATCAGCATGGAGACAGAATTTTTCCCTGTTCTGGGGGAACCTCAGTCTTAGGGCCTTCAACTGATTAGATGAGGTCTATTCACATTCTGGTGGTGCTCAAAGTCTGCTGATTTAAATCCTTATCTTAACAACAGCATCAGCAGCACCAACAACAAATGTCTTCACAGCAACATCTAAGTTGGTGTTTGACCAAGCAACTGGGTACCATGGCCTAACCAAGTTGAGACATAAAACTAACCATCACAGGGTCAGTATTCACCATACCCCATGCCCAACTTTAGACCAGTATTCCAGCCTTCTGCTGGTCCAGATGGGGAAATAGAACAATTAGGACCCCACTTAAATGCGGATCACAAATGAATGCCATTGACATTCTTACTATTAACTGGGAAATATTTGCCACTGATTTGTCAAGTAAACTTAATGATGTGTATCTTAGCACACACTTCTACTGTTTGACAGACAATACATCCTTATCATGGCACACTGGTATAGGAAGTTATTGGACTCCCTAGGTCCATATGGTGACATATTCCTTTTGTGATACTAGAATATCAATGCATTAAATTTGTGTTTTGTGTGTGTGTGTGTGTGTGTGTGTGTAGGCATATGTGTCACATCTGGAATTTAAAAAAATATCAAGGAACCAGATGTATAGTCATATGACCATATATGTATATACACATATACTACACACCCCTTTAAAATGAGAACAGCTTCATTTGTATCCTTTGGTTTTGTTGAAGGATCTTGAGAGTGAATAAAACCATAAGAAAACATATGGAAAAACAGTCAAATGGGTTATGAATAAAATCTACATTGTTTTAACAGCATCACAGAGGGAGGAGGGGCAGTGATGATATTTACTGATTATTTAGAGTTGATGTCAGGTCCGGTATGAGGGACTTCTCTTTTATTATCTCATCTGATGTTGTGAGGGAGCATTTTCCTTAAACTGGGGAATCAGGCTCAGCAAGTAAAGTGCACAAGCAAGATTTGCTCTAAAGTTTGCTTTAATCTAAAAATAATCTGGTTTGTCCCCAATTACACTGTAGCAACATCTCTGACCATGTATGAATGCTTCCGGAACACTCAGTAGCAAATTATTTATAAGGTTTAATGGTGATGATGGGCATGTGCAAACACTCCTTTGAAAGTCTTCCAGGTAAAATTATGCTTTATGGCTTAGAACCTCGGTGCACACTAATCCTGTATGGGAATCTGAAGGGAATTCTTCCATTTTTCTCCCTCTTTTCTGCTTTAGAATACCTCTTTTCCCACACAGGATACTCTGTTAGGCCTCCCCTTATCAGTTTCCTTTGCTTTAGAAAAATCATGCCAAGGGCCCCAAAGAGGATGGATTGGAGGGGATCAGTTTGAGAGATAGAAGGAGTAATACATGTAAGACATGATGGAGACAGAAATGGACTCAAGACTCTTCAGGAGGTACAATCAGAAGGACACAATGTTGTTTGAGTGGGCTGGGAAAGTGAAGGTGAGTGAGGACAAAAAGTACTTCCAAGTTTCTGGCTTTGGCCTTAGGGCAGATGGAGTAAAGTTTCAGTGGGAGGTAGTTCACTTTGTGTCTGTTGAGTTGAAGGTACATGCGGGCCATCTGGGTGGAGCTGTCCGGTAGGTGGTGCTGTGGCAGACAGAAGGCAGGGCATGGGGAGATGGATCCAGAGATGGAACTGTGGGGAGTCCAGTGACGGGCACCCTGCCTGTTTCCCACAGATGCTCATCAGATATTTGTGAAAAGCATGGGATGAGAAGGGTTGTTGTGGACACACTTTGGTTGTGATAGGAAGTTAAATTTGCATCTGAAGGTCTTTTTCTCCAATGAGGTTGTTATCTGCTGAGGGGGAAGAGTGGATGATGGTGTTTTACAACTGAGCAGAGAGGAGTTCTGAACTTAGCCAACTATTGAAAGGAAAAGGGTCAATTAAAAAAAGATAAAGGGATCCTTGAGCAGTCTCAAGGGCTGAATTGAGGTAGGATGCTGTAAATTAGTAGTGGTTCCAGCCTGCTAAGTGCTATGTTTTTGTCAGCAGAGACAGACAATTCCCAGATGGTGGAAGTTGGGTTGATTAGCAGTTGGTTTCACTGAGTACTTAAAATGGGAGTGAGGCTGGGGAGTTGATGTGATTGACAGAAATGGAGTCTGGGAGTATTCCCGATTTTTTGGAAGAGTTTGAGAAGTGGTATTGGATCTTCTTTAAATTTTTTGTTAGAAATCACCAATGAAACTGTCTGGTCCTGGGCTTTTCTTTATTGGAAGGTTTTAAATTATTGATTAAATCTCCTTACTCATAAATGGTCTGTTTAATTTTTTATTTCTTCATGATTCAGTGTCAGCAGGTTGTATGTTTCTAGGAATTTATCCACTTCTTATAGATTATCTAATTTGTTGGTATTCATACTAGCCTCTTATGATCCTTCGTATTTCTGTGGTATCAGTTGTAATGTTTCTACCTTCATTTATATGTATTTGAAATTGGGGTTCTTTCTTTTTTTCTTGGTTAGTCCAGTTAAAGGATTTTCAATTTTGTTCACTCTTTCAAAGAACCAACTCTAGTGTTATTAATCTTTAGTACTGATTTCCTATTCTCTCTTTCATTTATTTCTGCTCCAATCATTTTATTTCCTTCCTTATGCTGTGGCCTTAGCTTATTCTTCTTTTCCTAGTTCTTTGAGGTATAAAGATAAGTTGTTTATTTGAGATCTTTCTTTTTTCTCGATGTATGTGTTTATAGCTGTGAACTTCCCTCTTAGAACTGCTTTTGCTGCATCGCATAAGTTTTGGTGTTTGTTTCCATTTTTGTTTGACTCAAGGTATTTCTTTTTAAAGATTTTCAATTTTTGTAAGTATAACTCTGCATCCAACATGGGGCTTGAACTTACAACCCTAAGATCAAAAGTTATATGCTAAGCCAATCAGGTGCCCTAAGACATTTTTTGAGTTCTCTTTTGATTTTTTTTAATACATTGTTTGGTTATTCAGGAGTGACTGTGAGGGAGTTGGAGGGATAGACTGTGTGCTCTCTGGGCACTGGGGAAGTACTGGCTGGGGTTGAAGAGGTGGAAATCTCAGTGAAGAGGAAGAAAAGTGAAGTGGGAGAGAAGAATGTTCTGATGAGAGACTAAGTATAAATGTAAATTCCAGCAGTGCTAGGGATGACAAGAGAGAGCATCACCAAAGTAGGATGGAGGGGGAGGTTACTGGAGGTGGGCAGCTCAGGACTTGAGGGTGAGAAGTAGGACTCATGGGCCCAGAAACATGTGTCACTAAGGACTGGCTGGCATTGGGCTGAAGGAAGGACAGAGGGTTCAATGCAGAGTTCATGGGGGCATGAATAAGCCTTAAGAGTAACACTGTAGGCTTGGTAAATGGTGGGAAGCCATGCCTCATTTTGCCATTCCCTAGAAGCCAACCCTAAGACAAGGAACTGGGTACAGGAGGTTTATTTGGGAGATGATCCTTGGGGCACAGAGAGAACGGAGAGAAAGCAAGGAAAGAAGGAAGAAAAGCCAATGAAAAGTCCACTAACGAATGGGCTGCTGTGAGGGCAACTGGGGCTCAGTCCCCTTGGAGACCTCCTGGGACTATGTACAGTGTGTCTGAGAACTAGCTCACTGAGTGGTGAGGGACCCCCAGCTTTCACTCAGTACTGACTGTAAGGTTGTTGTGGGGAATCTACTGGTCAGCTACTGTTCTGCATATAACCAAGGGGCTCCAGTGGCAAGAGTTCATCTTCAGGAAAGAGTCAGGAAGTCTCCAGCTTGTATGGAAACCACCACAGCCGGGGTGCCTGGGTGGCTCAAATTGTTAAGCGGCTGCCTTCAGCTTAGGCCATGATCCTGGGGTCCTGGGATCGAGCTCCGCCTCAGACTGCCTGCTAGGCGGGAAGCCTGCTTCTCCCTCTTCCACTCCCCTTGCTTGTGTTCCCTCTCTCGCTGTGTCTCTCTGTCAAATAAATAAATAAATAAATAAAATCTTAAAAAAAAAGAAAGAAACCACCACAGTAGGCTGAGCACATACAGCTGAGGCACTTCTAGGGCTGTCGTTTGGATGGAGTGAGTCTGGAAGGAACAGTTTTTGGGCAAAGAGGAAAGGACAGGACCTGGGTATGACACTATGGATAAAGAAGTGGTTGATCTCACTTCCTGATGCTGAGACACTGAGATAGATGAGACATGTGGAGACTTAGCATCAGACCCTCAGATGGGCTCCAGGGGGAAGTTCACCTGCAAGTGAGAACCAGGTTTCAACTGAGGCAGAAAGGCATGTTCAGTGAAGGGCCATGGATGACGGGGTTTGTTTGCCTGAGCAAGGAGCTTCTGGAGGGTTCAGGGAGGTTGGGTAGAAGAAGAGAAGTGACATGAGGGGACGAAGAGATGTTCAGAGCTCCATGTTCAGAGCCACAGGTGACTGGAGAGTTTCCCATCTGAGCCGTGATCAAGCAGTGCAGACATGTGATGGAGGGTGGGTTCTGCTGGCTTTGTTGTTCCTTGTAAAGTCTGTCCCCAGAGTCCTTGGGAATACTGGGGTTTCTCAGAAGGAATCATCTTCAGAACATGTTTTTAGTGACTCTGAGGATGAATTCAGGAATCTTACTGCCTGTTAAAAACAGCAGTGCCCAGGTGTCTGGAGGGAGCTGTTCTCTTTGGCAGGATCCTGGGATAGGACTCTGGTTTCAGGCCGCTGGCCAACATGGCTCAGGGAATGGCTGGAGCTGGTTCTCTGTGTTCTGAGGTGGTTTCTCCAGGTGCTTGCCAGAGAGAAGAGTCCCAACCTGTGCCGTGTAATCTCACCCAAAGCTAGTCTGAGGAGAAGGAGGACTTTCTATTTTATTGTAAAATATTCTATTTTCTATATTTATATTTGTCATTTTCACACTTTTTAAATTGACACAATCCCTTCTTCAAATGGGATGTTGTATCAAACCTAATATAAAGAAAAGGAGCTGCTGAAACAGAAATATTTGAGTGTCAGACACACAATGGCCTCTCCAAGTGACAAAAAGGAACTCTGTTTGAAAACTACCACTCCTGATTGACTAAAACCTCCCCTAGCTTGGGCCATCATGGGACAGTGACACATGGAGACTTCTTTGCTTTGGCCTGTGTGCACTCCGTTGCATCTTGATTTGGGCCCGTGGAGGACAGTTGGCAGACACAGCTGTGCCTCTGTGTGTTGGTGAAGACCCTGTGTACTGTTCACACAGACACTCTTTTATGGGGCACAGCAAGAGAAACTCCTTGTAGGAGTTCTTGGCAGCAAAAAGTGTTTTTCTTCTAGCTGCTACTTTTAATTTTTTTTTTTAAATTTTGTGGCTACTGGGAATGCCATAACAGCATTTGTCTGCCTATAAAGCTTAGCTCCAAGTTTGTGGTCCATCCACCATCAACATTTATGCAGAATTTTGGGGGGCATGGATGTTACCCTGGATTTCATTGAACTATTTTACTCTTATTTTTCCTTTGCTCTGTTTTCTTTATTTAATAATTTGATTGAATTATATACCCTATTGTGTTCAGAACAGGTTAAAGATTGCCTTTGGAATAGTAATGAATTTTGGTGATTTAAAGCTGAGTTTGAGTTGCCAAGAGACAAACTCTGGGACAAGGATTGAAAGCAGTCCTTGATTTGGAAGTGACCTTGGGAAACATTGGTAGGAGAGTGGGGAAAGGAGGAAGGAAAGTGAGAGAGCTAACAGCACAGTGTGACCATAAGCAGGTGACCACTGTGAAACACTGGGGCTCCATCCTGCTGGGACCTTTGGGAGAGCGGGTAGAATATTTCTTAGAATTGTTTCACTAAGGAGTAGGAAATTTGGAGTATTTGTCCATCAAGTCCCGTCATTCCTTGCTGAGCCTTGCTCCTGGGGGCATTAATGGTCTACCACTCGGGCCTGCCCTATGTGGTCCCATGAGCTGCTGCAGCCTGAAATGGCCTTCAGGCCAGATGCTACATGTGTTTGCAACAGAAAGTGGTTGCCACACTGAGACGTGGAAAGGTCAAGGGGAAAAAGGTAGAACATCCACAGGTGTTGACTCCAAGAGCCTTCTAGAAGAGAGGGGGCAGATGTATAAGAATGCCTTTATTTACATAGTGACTTCTGGTCTTTATTTCCCTGAACCTCCCGACACAGTGTTTGTAATAGAGCTAAAAAGAACTTCAGTAGTTTAAGCAAGAACTATCATCTTCACTCCTTTGACATAATAGTGCTTGCAAATGTTACCTCCCAGTTCCTATTGTTAACACAAATACCATCACAGTGACTCTCTCCTTAAAAGGGTCGCCAAACTGTGGAAAGAACCAAGATGCCCTTCAACAGACGAATGGATAAGGAAGATGTGGTCCATATACACTATGGAGTATTATGCCTCCCTCAGAAAGGATGAATACCCAACTTTTGTAGCAACATGGACGGGACTGGAAGAGATTATGCTGAGTGAAATAAGTCGAGTAGAGAGAGTCAATTATCATATGGTTTCACTTATTTGTGGAGCATAACAAATAACACGGAGGACATGGGGAGATAGAGAGGAGAAGGGAGTTGAGGGAAATTGGAGGGGGAGATGAACCATGAGAGACTATGGGCTCTGAAAAACAACCTGAGGGTTTTGAAGGGGCGGGGGCATGGGAGGTTGGGGGAGCCAGGTGGTGGGTATTATGGAGGGCACATATTGCATGGAGCACTGGGTGTGGTGCAAAAACAATGAATACTGTTACGCTGAAAAGAAATAAATTAAAAAAAAAAGGTGAGAATGAAGTTAGTCATTTCCTTGAGCTCACCTCTGGATCTGGAGGGCAGAGGGTGGAGGCTTACACACATATGTAAATCAATCCTGGCCATTTGGGAAGGGGAGCAGGAGCTCACATACATCCCTTGGGGTCAGACTGGGACAACAGCCCTCAGAGCAGGTTGGGTAGGACACTGAGTCAGGATGTGGTTCTTGGAGGCTTCCCCACCTGAGGTCGGTTATCCTGTAGGTTCGGGGAGGCTGCTCTCCCAGGTGCCCTTCCAAACCAGGCACTGCACACACATCTTCTCATATCCTCAGGGGTCAGCTGAGGTCATGACTCTTGGCCAGACTGTACTGAATGTTCTGGGGCCACCAAATGGTAACAATATGAGAAACTGCTAATTCCCCCCCACCCCGCCACCCCACCCCCCAAGTCCGCTGCTGGAATTCTTCCCAACAGTTCTACCTTCTTAAAAATCCAGATCATTCTTCCCCATTCCTCAGAAAGGTCCATACCCATCCTTCACCAACTGAGGGCAAGGAAGCACGGATAAAGAATGCTACTCTGGAGTGCCTTTGGGTCACGAGAAAGCAGTGGGCTGGCTTGAGGGCCTCTGAAAGGGATAAAAACAAGTCTCATTGCCCCTCAGCCTTCTTTATCCCAAGCTCACTTACCAGATATGTGCCAGACATTCATTCTCCTGCCTGCAACACGTTCTGCATGGAACTGGTGTAGACCAGTACCTGTGGGTCTGGCTCAGGCAGGTCCTGAGGTCCTGAGTGGTTCACTGGCCATCTCTAAGTCTTGTAAAATTTAGATGACCAGATGGGCCTTGCACACATCATGGAAACAAGTCAGACCAATGGTATGAAAGCACAAGGTTAGTTATTATTTTTTAAATTTATTGTTCTAATTAATCATGCTTCACTGTTAAGGTTAACTTGCTAAGTAGGAGAAATGATATATCATTTTGAATGTTTTTTAAGCTTTTGCACTGCAAAACCCAATACTAAGCATTTGTCATTTGTTGTTCTTAAAATGATGTCTTTTTATTGAGGTACATTTACATACAGTGCAATACACACATATTAAATGTACACATCCATCAATTTGACGCATGCAGGCACCTGTGTAGTCCATACTCCTATCAAGATACAGAACATGCCATCCTCCCAGAAAGTCTTCGTGTGTCCTTTCTCTCCCATCCATTCCCAAGAAGCCACGACTTCTCTGATTTCTACACCATATGTTAGTTTTGCTTGTTCTAGAACTTCAGAGATGTGTGCTTCATTGTGCCAGCTTCTTATTACCAGTGTAATGGTTTTGAGACTCATCCCTGATGAGTTTACTGGAGGTTTATTCCTTTTTATCATTGAGTAGCATTTTAATGCATAAATATACTATTTTCCTATTGTGTATAAAAGCATATGCATACATATTTTCCTATTTTTTAAAGGATTTATTTAGGGACGCCTGGGTGGCTCAGTTGGTTAAGCGGCTGCCTTCGGCTCAGGTCATGATCCCAGCGTCCTGGGATCGAGTCCCACATCGGGCTCCTTGCTCGGCAGGGAGCCTGCTTCTCCCTCTGCCTCTGCCTGCCACTCTGTCTGCCTGTGCTCGCTCACTCTCTCTCCCTCTCTCTCTGACAAATAAATAAACTTAAAAAAAAAGATATTAAAGGATTTATTTATTTTAGAAAGGGAGAGAGAGAGAGAGAGAGACCATGTGGGGGGTGGGGAGGGACAAAGGGAGAGGGAGAGAGCATCTCAAGCAGACTCCTGCAGATTGCAGAGCTGGACTTGGGACTCAATCTCATGACCCTGAGAACAACCTGAGCTGAAACCAAGAGGCTGATGCTTAACCAGCTGAGCTACCCAGGCACCCCTACCTACATTTTGGTATTGATGAGCGTTTGAGTTGCTTCCAGTTTTGGGTTATGGAGGTCATGAAAATTTATAAAGTATATCATAAAAAGCAAGCCCTGATTCATCTCCATTTCTTCATTCCTGCCTTCAATTCATAGGCAAGTCCTGTCATTCTTCTGTTGCTTTTCATCAGATTTGTCTCCCTCTTTCCATCATGGAGGCAGCTGTTCAGGCCAGGCTGGGGAGGTCCCGTCACTGGTCCACTGGCTCTGCCCTGAGCTTCCTGCTGGTGCCCTGCCTTTTTTCACTCTATTGTCCACCTGGCAACCAGAGTTCACTTCTAAAAGCACAGATTAGATCATGCCACTCTGGAACACATCAGTGGCTGCACATTTCCTGAAAGTAAAATCCAAAATATTACTCCTAAAGCCCTAGTGAGTGGACCTCTGCCTGCCTCTGCAGTCTCCTCCCATCCTGTCTCCTGCTTTGTTCTCTGCCCTTCAATAGCACCAGTCTTTTCTCAGTGGTTCACTCACACCCAGCTCTTTACCAGCTCATACACTGTTCTCTTGTTCCAAATGCTGTTCCTTTCAGGCTTGGCTTGGCTGCTCCTCTCATTCTCTATTCCTACACTTAAATGTCTACACTTCAGGGTAGACTTCTCCAAATACTTTTAGTGAAGTGATTTCCTACCCTGTTTTTTTCTCTATCATTGGGTTGGGTATCTCCCAGCCTCCACACTTAGCACAATTTAAAGTTAAATATTTGTCTTCCTCGTCTATTGTCTGTCTCCCCCATGAAAGTGCTGGCTCCATTAGGGCAGGGAGCAGGTCTGTCTTGTTCACTAGTATTACCCAGTAGTGAGCGTGATATGCATGCAGTAGGTGCTCATAAGTGTTTTCTGAACAAATCATTGAGTTTTACGTAAAATGTTATCACTCAAGATATGGTCTTCCTAAAATGCCCTCTTTGTGCAGGCATAGGGATGATGCATGATTGCAAGAGTCGTCCCTCTCTTCCAGCCATGGGCTGTTAAATTGAATCTGGCAGGTAAAATCCGGCACAGTTAAAGGTGTTGAAAAATCACTTTGGATTTGGGAAGGCAAATGTGAAGAATAATTTACAGAGATATTAATTTGTATTTTTATTTTTCCTGTTCTACAAAGGAAGCCAGACTTTTTCTTGCCCTTTGGGCACAAAATGCATATTTCTTGCACACCTGTTTGTGTATGAAGATTCATATTCACCCCCCATACTTCATCGTGATGGGTAGATAAGTTAAATCAAATGCAATTTCTGCTTACTAAACACCATTATCAAATCCTGAAATAGCTCACTGGATTTATGAGTATTCTTTTAATTTATTATGTGCCATTTCCACCACTACAAAGATCACAGTGTTCTGCATTTATGAAAATAAGTTTGCCTTGGCATGTTTTTAAAGTTTTAATTTCTCTTAGCTACACCACAAAACCAGTAACTGCTATTTAATTCATTCCATATTTGTCACTGGGCATAAGCAATTCTTCTAGAGTCATTAGTGAACACGCAAATAAATGTCCTGAATGTGCAGGTGGGTAACAAATAATAAGTCATTATCTGACGTCTGCAGGGAGGAAATTATTCCTTTGGAGGAAGGTAAGTTTTTCTGGGAGCAATGCTAAATCTCCAGTTAACAGGAAACCATTTCATAATTTATAATTCATGTGTGACATAATTTACATGATTTGTAAATTACTAAATGGCTCCCTGGTGTACATATATTTATGCATGCATTCATGGTATAATCTTACCTAATTCCTCAACATTTGAAAACCGTACCTTCATGGCTGGGAAAATCTAAGTCTCCATTGCCATCAGAATGCAAATTATTCACTACCAGGATTTGTGTAGTTTAGCAAATGTTAGCAATAGGAGACCATATTGGCATCGAATGCCCTCATTTTTGAGCAGCCCAGAGTTTTATTAGCAGTCAAGCTGAGATTTGAATCCTATCTCCTAATCCAAACCAGAGGTCCCACAAACTCAGGTTGAGAATGGAAGAGGGGCCACCAGAGCAAAAAGGGGAAGATGGAGAGAAGAAGAGAGCTTGTTGAGAGGAATCTGCTAGAGAAAAAATGAAAGGGTCCCTTTCTGGAGTGGCAATGCTAAGAACATACTTTTAAGTATAGAGAACAAACTGCTGGTTACCAAAGGAGTGGTGGGTGGGGGATGGGTAAAATAGGAAATAGGGATTAAGGAGTGCACTTGTGATGAGCACCGTATGTTGTATAGAAGTCTGGAATCACTATATTGTACAACTGAAACTAATATTACACTATATGTTAAAATTTAAATAAAAATTTTTAAAAAATTTAAATAAAAAATTTTTTAAAAGGAAGGCTGTCTTTCTTCTATACCTGGTGGCCTTGTCCACTATTCTCAGATGGGGACCCATGCTGATCTTGAAAGTATTAGGGAACTACTAATAAACTGTGGTTTTTGAGTCTTATTGCATTTTCCCCAGTGTTTTAGAAAACTAGAAACTGAAGATCATGTATTTCCTCATCAAATGATGGAATATTTTAGAAGTCGGGAGGTTTTAAATAACGTTTGTGTTTATCATATTAAAATCATTAATCCATTTTTACCCTGAAGAGACATATGCCACGAAAATCTGATCTGCTGAACTGGTTTTCCCCTTGGATTAAAAAAAAAAAATTAATGTATTTAGAACTAATGGATTCAAGAGTATATGTATATGTATATAGGAGTATATGGTTGTTATAGAAATTTTGGAAAATGCAAAAAATACAAAGAAAACTATAGCCCCCCCATAATCTTTCTCTTCTAAAAATATCTTTTATTTATCTTTGGAATGTTTAGAAGAAAGTCCACTTAAAATATTCTTTAATGGAATCTTAAAAACATACACAAAATTAGAGTCTAGTGAACTGCCATATACCTATAACCCAGCTTTAAAAATTATCACCATTGGGGCATCTGGGTGGCTCAGTGGGTTAAAGCCTCTGCGTTCAGCTCAGGTCATGATCTGAGCATCCTCGGATTGAGCCCCGCATCGGGCTCTCTGCTAAGTGTGGAGCCTGCTTCCCTCTCTCTCTGCCTGCCTCTCTGCCTACTTGTGATCTCTCTGTCAAATAAATAAAATCTTTAAAAAAAATTATCACCATTTTGCCAGTCTATTTCATATTTCTTTCCCCCTCTACAGTTTATTTTTGTTAGTGTATTTTATTTTAAAATTTTATTTATTTATCTATTTATTATTTATTTATTTTTTAAGTAGGCTACATGGCCAGTGTGGGGTCCAATGCAGAGCTTGAACTCAAGACCCTGAGATCAAAGACCTGAGCTGAGATCAAGAGTCAGACAGTTAATTAGCTGAGCCACCCAGGTGGCCCTTACTAGTGTATTTTTAAAAATTAATTAGTTAATTAACTAATGATTTATTTATTTATTTTAGAGAGAGCATGTGTGCAGTGGAGAGGGGCAGAGAGTGAGGGAGAGAGGGAGAGAATCTCAAGCAGACTCCCTGCTGAGTGAGAAGTCCAACACAGGTATCAGAGGACCCTGAGATCATGACCTGAGCTGAAATCAAGAGTTAGACACACTTAACCGAATGAGCCACCCAGGTGTCTCTATTAGTGTATTTTAAAGTGAATTTCAGGATGCCTGGCTGGCTCAGTTGTTTAAGTGTCTGACATTGGCTTAGGTCATGATCCTAGGGTACTGGGATTGAGTCCTGAGTCGGACTCCTTGCTCAGAAGGGAACCTGCTTCTCCCTCTTCCCGCTGTTCCCCATTTGTGGCTCTCTTACAAATAAATAAATAAAAATCTTAAAAGAAATGTGCAAATCTCAGTCATCATATAATTTACCCATAAATACTTTAGCATACACGCATCTTTAACTGTTAAGGTCTTTAAAAAAATCTATTACATCATTATTAAATTTAAAAAGTTAACAATAATTTCTTAATTTCATCTAATATTCATTCATATTAAAATTTACCAAATTACTACTCAATTTTGATTATATATTACATTGTATCTAATTATACTCCTTCAGTATCTTTAATTTTTTTTAAATTTTTATTTTTTTTAAGTAAACGCTAGTGGGGGGGCTCAAACTCCTGGCTCTGAAATCAGAGTTGCATGCTCTTCTGACTGACACAGCCAGGCACTCCAAGTATCTTTTATTATTAAAACAGTCTTCTTCTCTGTCTTTCCTGTCTCTTCTTTTAGTTTCTAGTGCTTTGTTGGATACATTGAACTCTTTGAGTTGGCAGACATCTTACTTCCTGAGTTTGGCTGTTTGTTTCCTTGTGGGGATATTTAGTTGTTTTCTTTACCCCAGATATTTTCTATAAACTGGGAGGTAGATCTGGAAGCATGATTAGACTAAGTGCTGCGTGTTTTCTTCACAACGATACTTATATATACAACCTTGCAGCCTAAGATAGGACCTATAATGCTCTTCAGGCATTGTCATCCTGATACTTCAGTATAAAGTTCCTTAACAAAATTTTACCAAATCCACTGATGATCCTTATTCAGACGTAGTGGTATGATGGGCCAGCTCAACCTGTTTGCATCAGCTTGTACCAATTCACAAGAGCTAATTAGGCACATTTCTTCCCAGCTCTGAGTAACGCCATATTGGCAGTTTGCAATCAGCTGTGGTGGGATATTTACCCCACAAAAATCGGCCAATGTTATCAACCAGGCCCTTCCTCCCTGTCCAGTGTTAAACACTTATAAACACAACACTGCTTAGATCCATTATTTCATTCAAGGCTACAAAACAATGATTTTCTAATTCTGTCTGCATTGATTAGCTAAAATTTTTCTATGAAGAACTTTCTCTTATGTGGTTCCCTTCAAATACAGGAAAGACAACCTAATTCTTGTTTTTGTTTTAACTTTTATTAATTTTTAGATTAAGGAGCTCTTGCCTTGGCAATTACCAATCATAACCGATGAGGTTTTTTGTTTTTGTTTTAACATTATGTACTCATTGACTTTTTACATTTGATGTGCTTCGATTTTACACATCTCTTATTCTTTTTAGTGTGCAAACTGTTCTCATAGGGCAGCAAAATCTTTTCAATTTGATTCCTGTGTCCTCTTGATAAATCTAATCAAGAACCCATGTTGAAGAATGCAACCCATGGGTTGCAGGCAACATGGACTGCATTCTCTAAACCCTAATTCTTTTTTTTTTTTTTTAGAAGATTTTATCTAATTGTCAGAGAGAGAGAGAGAGAGAGAGAGCACAAGCAGGGGAAGAGGGAAAGGGAGAGGGAGAAGCAGGCCTTTAAAGATGTTCACACTTTTTATTGTATTTGTACACCTTGATTAAACTGTATGAAAGTAAAATAAAACCAAACTGAACACTTATGAAAGAATTCATGAAGACAAGTCACTTAGAAATTGTTGGTTAAAAAAATTGTTGGCGCGGAGACAAGATGGCGGGGAACTAGGAGGAGGCTCTGGTTCAACCTGTCCCCTAAAGTGAGCTGATTACCTACCAAGGAACTCCGATCACCCATGAAATCAGCCTGAGATCAGAATTCTACACATCAGGATCTCTACAGGGGCAGAAGACGCCAGTGGGCAGGTAAAGCAGAGTGGGAACGCCGGACTGGTATCGGAAGATAAACAAAAGGGGGAGGGAGCCACCAGAGGAGACGCATTGGAAAGTAATACCCCAATACAAGAGTGCCCTATGACTGGGGACCAGCATTAACTTGGAGTCTGATAGAAAGCACTCAAAAAGAGAAAGGATCGCAGGGTGAAATCGTGAGAATTGGAATGGTTAGGGACAGGGGCTTAAGTCCCCCATGGAGGACAGACACCCCTGGCGCTGAGCCAGAGAGAGTGCAGCGGAGAAGCCAGGTCTTGGTCCCTGAGCTGTGAGGAGACCTCCTAAGGGAGCTTGGCGTGTGGTAGGGGCTGGGACCCTCGTGGAGCAGAAACAGCCTTTTGCAGACCCCATGCGTGCGCCACGCCTCGCTAGCAGAGCCTGAGACTCGCTCCACCCCCTCCCCTGAGAGAGGTGCGTGGCGCCAGCCGGGCTCTCTAGGACCCAGAAAGTCTGAGCGCTCCCAGCTCGGGCCAGCGGGAAAATCTCTGTGTGCCTTCCCTGCCTGGAACCTCTCTGGTGGTCTGGAGCTGCCCAGACAGCTGCCACTGTTGTGGTTTTGAGTACAAGCAGGACGCACAGGTGTCCCCAGAGATCTTGGCTGGGAACCTGCTTTGCAGCACCCAGAGGGGAACGGACTGGGGCTTCTCTCTGGGAGGGAGGTCTGGGTACAGTTTGCTTTCCTCTAAACCTCCAAGAACCATCAGAAGCTGCCAAGGGGAGAGAAAACAAATGAACAGACATAAAATCCTCCAGAGAACAAAAGCCTAAAGGCCCAGTTTCCTCAGAGCCCACCCCCTGGAGGGGGGCGGGAGGACTGAACTCAGGAAACACCGCCTGAAAACCCACGCAGCAGGCCCCTCCCCCAGAAAGCCAACCCGCCGAGAAGACAACAATCACTACTACTTCATAGATACATTTAATTTTTAATTCGTTCCCACTATTCTGGTTCATTTTTAAATTTTTTAAAATCTTTTTAATTTTTTTATATAGATTTTTTAGCCTATTTACCATCACAGTGAGATGTCCAGTACATCAAATTCCATAATAACCTTTTAACCTAAACTTTTTGATACATATACCCATGTTTTTATTTTGCTTTTCTATTTTTTTATTTTTTTTAAATTTCACTTTAGTTTAGATCATTCTTTTCTTTACTTTTATTTGCTAATATTCATATAGAGTTAAACTTCAAGGTAATCCCCTTTCCCCAATCAATGCTACCCCTATAGGTAAACCAATTTTTAATCCCCTGTTACCTTAGGAAAGTTGTATCCTTTAAAAAAGATATCAAGATACATCCAGGAAGAAGTAAAATAACCTTCCTCGCCCACACTGAGAATTTACAAACACTCTCCCATCCTTTTCTCCTACCAGTATTTTTGTATACTTGTGTTTGTCCTGGTAGTATATAAATCTTATACTTAGGATTCTTTTTGACGAGGTTCTTTTTGTTTGTTTGTTTGTTTGTCTGTTTGTTTCTTTGTTTTGCTTCTACATATATATGTACACATTTTTTTTTCTTCTCTTGTCATATGTTTTACCAGTCTTTTTTTGTTTGTCTGTATTTGTTTGTATACTTCACAAACCTTACCTTGGGGCCCATTTGGGCTGAGCCTTCTCTTTTATCCTTCTTTCCTTTTCCTCTCTCTCTCGCTCTTTCTGCTTTCTCTCTTTCTTTTTTTCTTTCATTTGGGTGGGGACTCTTGATTGCTCAGAAGCATTCCAGGGTGCACCTTCACTGCACCAAGGTCGATACATTCAGCTACAATCATTCAGCCAACTCTCACCAAAATGACTAGGAGGAGGAATGCCCAACAGAAGAAAAATTCAGAGGATGGGCCCTCTGCAACAGAGCTAATGGCTACCGACATGGACATTATATTGGAAAGGGAATTCAGGCTAACAATTATCCAGGCCATAGCTAGGTTGGAGAAAGCCAGGGACGACCAAACGGAATTGATTAGGGCAGAACTGAAAGCCACCAGGGATGATGTTCACAAGGCTCTCAATGAGTTCCAATCTAATCTAAATTCTCTAAAGGCTAGGGTAACTGAGACAGAAGATAGAATTAGTGATCTGGAGGACAAACAGAGAGAAAGGATCAGGAGGAAGCCTGGAACAAACAGCTTAGAAGCCACGAAAACAGAATCAGGGAAATAAATGATGCCATGAAATGTTCCAATGTCAGAATTACTGGAATACCTGAAGGGGAAGAGAAAGAAAGAAGTCTAGAAGATATTGTTGAACACGTTCTTCATGAAAATTTTCCAAATATTGCAAATGGAAACAGTGTTCATGTACTGGAGGCAGAACGCCCCCCCCCCCCAATTTTAGATTCTCGAAACACCTCGAGACACCTGATAGTAAGAACGAGGAATTATAATTCTAGAGAAACTCTCTTGAAGGCAGCTAGGACAAAAAGCTCCTTACATACAGAGGAAAGCCCATCAGAATAACGTCAGACCTGTCCACAGCAACCTGGGAAGCCAGAAAGGGCTGGCAAGATATATTCAGGGCACTAAATGAGAAGAACATGCAGCCAAGAATATTTTATCCAGCAAGACTGACATTCAAAATGGATGGAGATATAAAGAGTTTCCAAGACTGCCATAGCTTAAAAGAGTTTGCAAACACCAAGCCGATATCACAGGAAATATTAAGGGGGGTTCTATAAAAGAGGAAAAATCCCAAGAATATCATTGTACAAAAATATAGAGACAATCTACAGAAAGAAAGACTTCAAAGGTAACAAGATGTCAATAAAAACGTATCTATTGGTAATCACTCTCAATGTGAATGGCCTAAATGCGCCCATAAAATGACACAGGGTTGCAGATTGGATAAAACGACAGGACCCATCCATATGTTGTCTACAGGAGACCCATTTCGAACCTAAGGACACACCCAGATTGAAAGTGAAGGGATGGAGAAACATCTTTCATGCCAACGGGCCTCAAAAGAAGGCCGGGGTAGCGATTCTCATATCAGATAAATTAGATTTTAAACTAAAGACTGTAGTCAGAGATACAGAAGAACACTACATCATTCCTAAAGGGACTATCCACCAAGATGATCTAATAATTGTAAATATCTATGCCCACAATATGGGAGCAGCCAATTACATAAGAAAACTATTAATCAAGATATAGAGTCATATTGATATGGATACATTGATAGTAGGAGATCTTAACACGCCTCTCTCAGTAATAGACAGATCATCCATGCAGAAAATCAATAAAGAAACAAAAGCATTGAATGACACATTGGACCAGATGGACCTCATAGATATATACAGATCATTCCACCCTAAAACAACAGAATACTCATTCTTCTCAAGTGCACATGGAACCTTTTCCAGAATAGACCACATACTGAGTCACAAATCAGGACTCAACCGATACCAAAAGATTGAGATTATTCCCTGCATATTCTCAGATCACAATGCTTTGAAACTGGAGCTCAACCACAAGGAAAAGTTTGGAAGGTATTCAAACACCTGGAAGCTAAAGACCACCTTGCTTAAGAATGCGTGGATCAACCAGGAGATCAAAGAAGAACTTAAACAATTCATGGA
>PISX010029435.1:0-20067 GCA_004024625.1 Mellivora capensis
GGTTATACTATTGATAAATGTAATCAAAGGACATCGAGACACATAAGCTTTTCAACATTTTCTTACAGTATTTTCAAAGAATCCCATATCACATTAAGGAAAGGCCTAATGGGGTCACCATTTATGTATTGTATATTCTAAACTCTATCAAAACACAAGGTTCAATTGACTATTGAGAACAAACTAATGGCTGCCAGAGGGGTAGGGGGACAGAGATGGGTACAATGGGTGAAGGGCAGTGGGAGATAATAGCTTCCATTGTGGAATTAATAAGTCATAGGAATAAAAGGCAAGCATAGAGAATATAGTAGTGGTGTTATAATGGCATTGCGTGGTGACCTATGAGAAGTATCCTTATGGCCAGTAGAACAAAAGATATACTTGTCCAATCATGGTGTGTGGTACGTGTGAAACTAATGGAATATTGTATATAAAGTATACTTCAATTAAAAAAGAAAATAAATAAATAACATCCACACATTTCAATTCTACAACATGAAGTACCAGAATATTGACCACTTAAAGATAAATAAAAGTTTACAAGGTAAATTGATAGTGTGCAATGATCTGACTCCAGTGAAAACAAGGGATAAAAGGCAAACATCCCTTAAGTCTAGGTTCCTCTTCAGCAAATGCAGTCAGCTAGTTTTTACTTGAGAATGGGGATTAGGGGAGGATCGAAGCCACTTGTCACCCACTTGTTTGCATCCATGTCTCTACCCTCGTTATATGTGCCTGCTTATGTGCATACAGACCTCATACACACATCGCACTCCATTGTTACATGTCCTAGCCTGCTTTTCACTCAACTTCTTCCTGCATTTATCTACATTCCTTTGGAACAACAGGAAAAGAATAACCAGTAAATGAACCTCCCTCCCCTTTATTGAAAGACTGTGGACCTCTATCTCATAATGTGAAGCATTTATTATTTGCTGCTATGGAGGTTTTTAAAATAATAAATATGTTGTCTAATTTTTAGTCAGTGACCTGAAAGGGAGAGAATATTTTTCCTCATTACATGCAGGTCATATCCATTTAAGAATCCAAGTGAATTTGACACTGTATATAGTTTAGGTTTTTAATGTCCTTCATATAATTTTAAGAAACATGTTGATTCAGAGCTCCTGAGTGGCTCAGTGGGTTAAGCCTCTGCCTTCAGCTCAGGTCATGGCTCAGGGTCCTGGAATCAAGCCCCGAATCGGGCTCTCTGCTCAGCGGGGAGCCTGCTTCCACTTCTCTCTCTGCCTGCCTCTCTGCCTACTTATGATCTCTCTCTGTCAAATAAATGAATAAAATCTTAAAAAATAAGAAAGAAACATGTTGATTCATAGACCAGAATCTGTGAATTTACCTGTAGATCCTCAATTCCTAGCATAGGCGTTAGCATCAGTTCAGTGGTCAATCAATGCAGAAGAGGACCTATGTGCATATACTTCCTGGAATCCATTTTGGTAAAACCTCATTCCTTCCTTCTCTCATAAGGAGTGAGGAAAACTTCACATGTATCTATTTTATTCAGCGATATAATCAGTGAAAATTCTGATGACATGTCATTCTATCTAGTGTTATTTCTATAGGCAGTATTGGATGGTGGCTGGGATCAAAGCTTTCAAATTCATGCTGTCTGATTCTAAATCCAGAGGGACCTAGGTCAGGAAGCTGAAAGTCTGTAGGATTTTTTTTTAATCTATAGGAATAATAATAGTATCCATGTCAAGGATTATTGTAAAGTTCTTTTCAACAGTTTGTGGTGAAGATTTCATGAGCTATATTTGGAAAGTACCATTAGACATAGTAAGCACTTAGTAAATGCTAACTATTTTTTTTTCAAGATTTTTTTTCAAGATATATTTAATTCTTCCATGGAAAGAGTCAGATTTCCTGACTCGTGTAGGCTAGATAATACAACTCACTGTCCTTCCACTGTATTCCAGAAGAATACATTGGGCAAAAAAAAAAGTCTAATCAGACATCATTCAGCCTAATGGGCTGTTCCTCAATTGTAACTCAGCCCTGTGGTTTTTGATCAAGGTACTAGGTCTGGAATATGCTGCAACAGATGCCTCCCTCCTCTTATAATCACACCGGTCCCCAGGATATGTGGTATGTCCTGATTGGAATCCCAGGACTGGAAGATTTGCACACCTGGATCTCCATCCCCATCTGTTCCATGTACGTTTTGGCTGTCGTAGGCAACGTGTTCTTGATCTTCATGATCGTGACTGAGCACAGTCTGCATGAGCCTATGTGTATCTTCCTTTCCATGCTGGCCTTGGCAGATGTGCTGCTCTCCACAGCCACAGCCCCAAAGATGCTGGCCATCTTCTGGTGCCAGTCCATGGATATATCCATTGGTTGTTGTGTGTCCCAGATGTTCTTCATACATTTCATCTTTGTGGCAGAATCTGCTATTCTTTTTTTTTATGCTATTCTCCTGGCCATGGCATTTGACCGCTATGTGGCCATCTGTCACCCCCTGAGATACACCACAGTCTTAACCACTTCAGTGACTTCCGATTGGCATAGCAGCTATGGTCAGGAGCTTCATCATCTGGCTTCCATTCACCTTCCTGGTACACAGACTTAGGTATTGTGGGAGAAGCATCATTCCCCATTCCTACTGTGAGCACATGGGCATTGCCAAATTGGCATATGACAATATCAGGGTCAACATCATCTATGGGCTGACTGTGGCCCTGCTGTCTACAGGACTGAACATTGTGTTCATCATTATGTCCTACACCATGATCCTTTGCACAGTGTTTCAGATACCTTCCTGGGCTGCCAGATTCAAGGCTCTCAACACATGTGCTTCCCACATCTGTGTCATCCTTATGTTCTATGCCCCAGCATTCCTTTCATTTTTTGCCCATCATTTTGCGGGGGAAACCATTCCTCATCATGTCCACATCCTAGTAGCCAACTTCTAAGTGGTGGTGCCCCCTATGCTAAACCTCATCATTAATGGGGTCAAGACCAAACAGATTCAAGACCGAGTAATTCTCCTTTACTCCTGCATCACCACATGTTGTTAAAATGACGATTAATGACTAATGGCTGGATATTTCTCAATAAAACACACACACTCACTCAAATACACATGTAGAATTTAAATGGGTACTAGGAATAAATGAAATTCATAAATAATCCTCAACACACATAAAATGACAGTAAATGCCAAAGTTACCAATGCATTTTCCTAAAGCACTTAAAGACTTTGAAAAAATAATGATATTCTGAATTCTCCTAGACATGCTATTATTTTGCATTGTAACTTCTTCTTAAGCAATCACAAGAGAACCCTGTGTAAAGAAGAATACATTTTAGGATTCAACCCAAATGGAACTTTCTTGGGTAGAGCTGGGAAGTGAAAATGGCGAGTTGCCTCGCTTTTGTAGAGACCTTTGAAATTTTGAGGAAATATGCAACTCTCCCACTGCAATCAGGAAACACTTGGGCCAGTAGCATGAAGCTAATAACCTCTAATTATCTTCACCTTTTTCTTAAATTAAAATGTGATTTCTAAGATGAGATATTTTCATATTTGCTGATATAAAGTCTACTCAATGGAATAGGCACAGAGTATAGGTTTATTGTATGAACAGATAATACTGAATTGAAACAAATAATAAATTATATTGACTCATCTGAGACAACACAGACACACTCAAAGTTAATCCTTTCTTCCTTGCATACTGGAGACCTCTGGCCCAAATCATCAGTGAAACATCCCTTTAACAGAGACTTCACTGAGGGAAGAAGTAAAAGATTAAAAATTCCATACCCAGGCCATAGACAGAGACAGGAAAAGACTACGTAGGATGCTGACCCATAGGCTTACATAAAAAAGTCTGTAGTCACACCAAATATAATTTTTATAAGCTTGTCTTCAGATTAATTTCTTTATTTCAATAAAATATTTTTACATTTACAATCTCTCCTTCCTCAAAGCCTAGCACATGCTATGAGAATGTGAAATCTGACCTTATTTACATTAGAAGAAAGCAAAAAATGAACTTGGAAGTTATACTTTGAACATTTGCAAATTTTCCAGGGTTAGTCTCTTTTCCTTGTTTTCTATTATGTATATATCATGTATGTGTGTATATACACATTAATGCACATATAAGGTAATGTGTGTGTGTGTGTGTGTGTGTGTGTGTGTGTGTGTATGGTGAAATTGAAATGAAAGGCTGTTTCTTAGATCCTTGGAATCCTGAATAAGTACCTTGACTTAAAATATATGATATAGTCACTTGGATTTCAGCAATTTAATCTATTTTAGGAGTTAAAAATAAATCCTGTGGTACTAGAAATCCTTATTTGCTTGTCCCACACTAACTGTATAAAACTATCTTATTGTTTAACTATTGGTTCTTGACTAATAAATGGTATTACTTTAGTATCTTATGTATTGGCTTGATAGTTAAACGAAATATGCTATAAGATGTATTTGGCATTAAATTAAAAATTTTATTTTGATGATGGTAATTTTCATGAACAGAGACAATAAAGAACACAACACACCAAACTGAACCTAGCCAGGATGTCCAGTTGTTTCAGCATTATTTGTAGAGAAAACTATGCTTTCTCTATTGAATGACTTTGATATTGCTTTTACTATTTTTTAAATTATTTTAAATTATTTTTATATATTATATATATAAATAATTATATATTATATGATTATATCATTATATATTATAATATACATATATTATATCATATATTATATCATTATATATTATATATAATATATATAAATAATATATAATATTTATATTTTAAATTTATATTTAAATTATATTTTATATTATTTTTATTAATGTATAATGTATTATTTGCCCCAGGGGTACAGGCCTGTGAATTATCAGGCTTACACATTTCACAGCACTCACCATAGCACATACCCTCCCTAATGGATATTTTTTTCAGAATCACTTAACCTTATAGGTAGACATTAATTTCTTAACTCTGCATTCCATATGATTTATCAGTGATTTGGCAATATGAGTCTCTTCATGACTGTAACTTTCTTAAAACAAAAGATGGTTAGGAAATTGAGGTAATTGATTTTACTACTAAATCAATTAGTACTAAATCAATTTACTACTAAAATTGTGGATTGCCAGATTGGTGTATGCTTCATGATGAGTACATATGATTTTTTTTGAGAAAAAATTAAATCATGATCCTTTAAAGATGATTTATTACCCTATCTCCCAATGCCCTACAAAATTCTGGGGAAAAAGTTAAACATTTAGGTATTTATCTATTTGTGAAAATATTTCCTGGTTTCACAATAAAGTGGAAAACATTTGCTTATCTATTCTACAGGCCAAAGAAAAGTCAGGACAGTCTTTCAAAGTATGTTCAACATGGACTGAAATTTGGAATATGACATGCCATATCAGGAGCAGAATCAAGATATGTGCTGAAAATATTGTTATAGGAGTTGGCATAATAAAATTGATACCCCAGTTATTTTGAAAAGATACTATTCCCAGCAATAAGGTATAGTTTAAGGGTGAAAGGGACTCAGGATACTAGATTGGAAGACAACAAAATTTAAATAAAATCTGTAGAAGAGAAGAAGAGGAGGGGAAAAAATTATAAGCTAGTTTGAACTATTCCTTGGTGACTCAAGACCGAGCTAATGATTAGATAACATGTGCCAATCTGACCTCTGAATCAATTCTATTCAACATGAATCAGTACCATTGTATCTGTCTCCTTCACAGACAAGATTCTACAAAGAACATCTAAGGTCCTCTGCCCTTTTATCTCTATCGCTTCTCCCTGAAATCCATTGTGAATGCTTCCTCCATCCTACTGAAAGGATTCTTTCTAAATTTGCCAGCATCTATATTACCTCAGTCTCTCTTAAGTTAGCAGCATAAGAGAAAGTCTAGAAACCAGGCGAATCATGTCAAGGAGAAAGGTACCATGTGCATAAGTAGTTCTGGAATTCATCATTTGTTCTAATGATAAAAGACTTATGAATTCTTCTCCCTATATTTCTAAAAACTTAAAAGCATATATGTCTTCTTTTTACTTGCATCAAGAGCAGATGACATGATTCCTCCACATCTATGAGGCATAAAATATCTGCATTCTGAGAGAAGAGTGGTAGAAAAGAGAAAAAAGGTATAAAAGGGAGGAATGAGAGAAATATCACCAGATGGTCAACAACTGGCTCAGGATGCTGCATGGTAAAATTTATTTATTTATTTATTTATTTGATTAATTTATATTCAATTAGCCAACTTATCATACATCATTAGTAAGGAGTAGTATTCAATAATTCATCAGTTGTGTATAACAAGCAGTGCTCATCACATCCCGTGTCCTCCTCAATCCCCAGCACTGGACTACTCCATCCTCCCCCTACTCCTCTCTATCAACCCTCAGTTTATTTCCTGTGATTAAGAGTGTCTCCTGGCTTTTTCCCTTTCTGAGGACTTCCCATTCAGTTTTCCCTCCTTTCCCCTTTGATTGTCTCTGCTGTTTTTTAGATTCTTCATAGAGTGAAACCATATGATACTTGTCTTTCTCTGATTGTGTTATTTTGCTCATCATAATACCTGCCGTTCCATCTACATTAATAGAGGGAACATACCCCAATATCATAAAAGTTATGTATGAAAATCCCACAGAAAACATCATTCTCAATGGACAAAAACTGAGATCTTTTCCCCTAAAGCCAGGAACAGGACAAGGTTGCCAACTCTCACCACTATTGTTCAACTTAGTTTTAGAAACCTTGCCTCAGCAATCAGACAACAGAAAGAAATTAAAAAAAAAAAAAAACAAATAAAGAAGTCAAATACTCACTCTTATCAGATGACGGGATACTTTATGTAAAAACCCAAAAGACTCCACCCCAAAATTGCTAGAACTCATACAGGAATTCAACAACATGGCAGGATATGAAATCAATGCACAGAAATCAGTTTCATTTTATACACTAATAATGAGACAGAAGAAAGAGAAATGAAGGTGTCAACCCCATTTCCAATTGCACCCAAACCATAAGACACCTAGGAATAAATCTAACCAAAGGGGTAAAGGATCTATACTCTAAAAACTACAGAACAATTGTGAAAGAAATTGAGGAAGACAAAGAAGTGGAAAACATTCCTTGCTCATGGATTAGAAGAAAAAATATTGTTAATATATCTATGCTATCTAAAGCAATCTACAGAATCAATGTTATCCCTATCAAAATACTATCCATATTTTTAACAGTGCTGGAACAAATAATTCTAAAATTAGTATAGCAGGATTTGGAAATGTACATCATAATTGATCATTCTGAGAATATTACTAAGTTCACAAAAATAGCTTCAATAAAATAAAAAATCTGAGGATGAAACTGTAGGAGAATGAGAGTAAATGTGTGAGAAAGAGCTATTGTGGATACAGACTTTTCTTTCCAGAAATGCCTTAGTGAACAAAGGGTCCTAAGGACATTTATAGAATTCATGGCATAGGAACATGCCCGCACCTAAGTGTTCTTTAGAAGTTCTTCCAAATGAGGATGGCAGAAAAAGAATTGAACTCATAAAAATATAACTTGTGTGTATTAATTTTTCTACATTTACCCTGTGGGGGAAATGAAGAGAGAAGAGTACTGAGATTCTTCAAGTTATAGAAATGAATTCAGAGACACTAGCTGTGGATGGACACAAAAGGATATCATTCTGAACTGCTGGAAGCCTCCTGGACTGGCCAAGTGGTGAGGAAATATTCATACCTCCTCCTTCTCCACATTCACTGGGGAATATTTTAATTGGTAGTCAGCAGCTTTCTTCCATAATTCAAGCTCAATAAATTTAACCTGTTGCTGCCTCAGCATGATACAGACCTTTCTGTGAGTTTTGTTGGAGGATGAATCCACCAACATGACCTCAGGAAGCCTTACAGGATAGGATCAAATTTGTTTTGCAGGGACAGAAGAAAAGAAGGAAGGGTTATCACGGAGATGTTCACATATTGGATATGTCCCGAGCAGCAAATCTATATCCTCTCCCACCTGCCTTCCCACCATCTGTACCTATCAGATAGTGCTCCCATGGCAGCTCCTTTCTCCTGAATAAGTCAGACAATGGGATTGTTACTAAAGGATTCCTATTCAGTATATGGTTAGGTGATCATGAGCTTGCTGACATAAAACAGCAGTTTTGGAGAGTCTAGGAAAGAATGACATAAGTGAACCCTGTTTTTTTATTTTAAGGACAGCAAATATTTTTCTATTGTACAACTTGAGAATATCATGATTATGCAATTTTTCAAAGCAATGATCTTTATCAGAGAAGAACTCACAATGGGGACTAAGAGCCCAAGTCTTTTGAAAATTCAGTCATTAGTGAATTGAGGTGATCAAATTATCATTAGTTGCTCCACAGCCGTCTCCTGAATCATTTCTGGTATCCCAACGTCTGCCCTCTGTCTTCTTTCTACTTCTAGGTTGGAGTTCCTTTTAAAGAACCCATCTTTTCAGCCTTTTATTTTCTATTTATTTTTGATGCTTGAACTCCAAAATGATCAAAGTATTCATGTGATGTGTGTGTTATTGATAATAAATAGGCCTAAATGTACCCATCTTTTGCTATTGGTAAATCAAAAAACATTAAACCCTAGAAACTAACCTCTATTCTTGCTATGTTATTCATTTACCTATGTCCTTTAGTAAGCAAGAATGAGTTCCCTTGCCTCTACATTGTTGCTTGGGATGTCCTTGCCTCCTAGATATTTCATGCTTCTAGTTATTCTGAAATGAGTATTACAGAATTTCTGCTGTTTTAAGTATACAACTCATTTTAGTAGAATTCCATGTTAGTAATAGAGACAAAATAAAATACAGTTTTACTATTAATGTAAAAAATAGCATGGAGGACACTAGGATAAGGATGGTAAAAATGAAGGGGGGAGGGAATTGGGGGAGGAGAAAAACTGTAGAAGACCATGGACTCTAAGAAACAAACTGAGGCTTTTAGAGGTGAGGGAGTGGGACAAAGGGTTAGCCCTGTGATGGGTATTAAGGAGGGCACATATTGTATGGAGCACTGGGTGTTATACACAAACAGTGAATCATGGAACACTACATCAAAAACTAATGACGTACTATATGGTGACTAACATAACATAACCTAATCGAAATAAAATGGAACATTGAGCAATGTACGGAATTGTTGAATCACTATACTGGACAACTGAAACTAATACAACACTATGCCTATTATATTAGAATTAAAAATGAATTGAAAAAATGTTATCTCTAAAAAAAATAACATGGAACTTTGATCCAGATTATAAAAATTACATGGATTTGAAGCTTTTCTCAAGCTCTACCTCACATCCTTTTGAAAGGACACCCATTCATACATAGATATATAATGTATAGACAGATATAGATACCTAAGTATATTATGCTCTTGGGTGGAGTTGTTTCTATCTCTCTTCTCTTTCATATGAGCCCTTGATAACAATACACTGGATAGAGTTTGACTATTTGCTGGTACAGACTAACAGTTCCTGACTCAGAGACAGTGGGGAAAATAATAGAATCCTAAGGATTACCTGCAATTTGGGATAAGGAGAGATTTATGAAAATCAGATTAATGTACAATTTGCATACAAAATAAAAATCATTAGTTTGTCCACAGGTCCAGAAGGACATGTAGAAAGGTCAGCAGTTGATTTCCTTATTCAGATGATCTGGTGGTTCTAATGCATTTGACCTGCCATACACATAATCTCTTCTTGTGGACTAGTGCTTGGGGATGTCCCCTCAAAACAGTGATGTGCGTCAAAGGGCCAGTCTTTTTTCCATTAACAATATAGGTGAGATGATATGACCTTGGACTTCGGCCAGAATCAGAGAGACTCACTATGATGATTTTTTATAAAAATGGAGTAGAGAGGGAGAGTACCACTGACTGAAATACTTATTTTATTTTGTTCTAGAGACCCAAAGACATTATGTCCATCTACAACATTACAGTCTTCATGCCTTCTGTGTTGACCCTAATAGGAATCCCAGGCCTAGAGTCTGTGCAGTGCTGGATCGGGATTCCATTCTGTGCTATGTATCTCTTTGCTTTGATTGGAAATTCTATGCTTCTGCTCATCATCATTTCAGAGCGTAGCCTCCATGAACCCATGTATATTTTCCTAGGCATGCTAGGAGTCACAGATATTGTACTTGGCACAAGCATTGTGCCCAAGATGCTTGGCATTTTCTGGCTACATATACCAGAGATTTATTTTGATTCTTGTTTGCTTCAAATGGGGTTCATCCACACATTTCAATGCATCGAGTCAGGCATCCTCCTGGCCATGGCTCTGGACCGTTATGTGGCCATCTGTTATCCACTAAGATATACTGCCATTTTCACCCACCAGCTGGTCACCCAAATAGGGGCTGTGGTAACACTTAGAGCTGCCATTCTGGTAGCCCCATCTTTAGTCCTGATAAAATGTCGGTTTCAGTTTTATCATACAACCATCATCTCCCACTCCTACTGTGAACATATGGCCATTGTGAAGCTGGCTGCAGAAAATGTGCGGGTCAACAAAATCTATGGCTTGTTTGTGGCATTTGCTGTTGCAGGATTTGACCTGATATTCGTCACTTTGTCCTACATACAGATCTTTTTCACAGTTTTTCATTTGCCCCAGAAGGAGGCTCGGTGGAAAGCATTCAATACCTGCATTGCCCACATCTGTGTCTTCCTCCAGTTCTACCTCCTTGCCTTCTTCTCCTTCTTCACACATAGGTTTGGTGCTCACATTCCCCCTTATATCCATATCCTCTTTTCTAGCCTCTACTTGCTGGTCCCCCCTTTTCTCAATCCACTTGTCTATGGTGCCAAGACCAAGCAGATCCGCATTCATGTAGTAAAGATGGTGTGTTCATAAAATCCACTGTGATTATCACCTACAGCCTTCTCTTTTATGCAATAGTAACAATCTCTCAAAACTAAATAAAACAACAAAAATGGATGCTAATTGTGATGCTTGCATTTTCTATTTAATTTTCTTATGAAATTTTCCTGCATTTTAAATGGTTGCCCCATCATAGCCCATGACACTAATCAGTCATGGGATTTAGATAGTACTGGGCAATGAGAATGAGAAATGTAGAAAAAGCCAAATAGTGAACATATATTATTTTCTTTTTTCTTAAATTTTAGTTCCTGATTAAACTTTCTCCTTTAAGTATCCTTCTCCAGAAGGATTAAGAAATATGTGTCTCTCAATGAATTTAAATGCACCCAAGACTCATTGGTTAGATTGTCCAGGTACTCACTGATAACAAGTTGTCAATTCTGTTGTTTCTGGATCATCCTAATTATCTTTAAAAAATGAGAGGAAGTTTTTTTTTTTATGCAAACAAATGAAAACAAACAAACAAACAAAACCCCCTGAATATATATATGATGAGACATAGTCTTCAATTTTCAACATTTCTAGTGCCTTTTAGGGCATTAAGACATAAAAAATCATGAGAAATCCAGTGTTCCTTGTTACCCATCACCACTTTTTCTGCACCCTCACCACTTACTTCCTTATTCATTCTTCAAGTATTATTTTAAAAAAACTACAATATTATAAATGCTACGGTAAAGAACAGAGACATAATGGGAAATTTGAGACAGTGTTTACATTTTTTGAATTTATAGACATTATGGTTTTATATTTTGGGGAGAAAGAATGAGAGAGAGAGAGGGAAGGACAGAGAAGCAGTAAAGGTACCAATGGAATGTGGTTTAGCAAAGGGAGTAAAGCACTGAAATTCAAGAGAAAGCAGCAGTCTGTAGAGTCATTTTTATTATCTTTGTTTTTTTCTTTATTTAGGGATTCTGATTACTTTTTAATTTTTATTTTAATTTCAGTTATATGTATGTTAGTTTCAGGTGTGCAATGTAGTGACTCAACACTTCCATACATCACCCTGTACTCATCAGGAGACCTGCACTCCTTACTCCCCATCACCAGGTTCTTCTTCTTCTTCCTTTTTTTAAATAAAGATTTTATTTATTTATTTATTTATTTATTTATTTATTTATTTATATGAGAGAGAGGGAGAGAGAGAAAGAACAGGAGCAGGGTGATGGGCAGAGAGGCAGGGGAGGGATAGAGAGAGAATCTCAAGCAGACTACACTGAGCACAGGGCCCAATGTGGTTCTCCATCTCAGGATTTTGAGATCATGACTTGAGCAGAAACCAAGAGCCTAAGACTTAAACAACTGAGTCACCAGGGTGCCCTCCCCCTTTGTTCTTTTGTTTTGTTTCTTAATGAGTAAAATCATATGGCATTTGTCTTTCTCTGTAGGGAGTCTGACTCTTAATGAAGGACAAATGAATGGCTAGCAACTAACTAACTAGGTAGATGATGTTAGAGATTAGGTATAGAATCAAAAAACTGTACAGTAGTGTTTTCTCTGTTGTGGATTAAATATAAACAATTGGAAGAACTAATGGTCTTCTTTTTATAGCCTCTTCCTATAGAGGAGGACAGAACTGGAAATTAACATGTATAGTGTATGAATTCAAAATTTCATTAGTAATAACACTTCTGTCAAACATGTAAAGATGATCATGAACATAATCTTCCATGTATAAATCTTAATTCTTCATGTAACTATAAGTCCATTTCATATCCACCAGTTTTCTAGGTCTCTTTCTGAAGACCTTACTGGTTTAATGTGGCAGTGTATATATATGTGTGTGTGTGTGTGTGTGTGTATAATATATATATGCGTGTGTATGTATATTTATATATATATATATATATATATATATATATATATATATATATTGCTGACCAAGCTGTTCTTCTCCACAAGTGAGGATGAGAGAACAAGAGCAGTAAGGAAGAGGGTGATTCTGGCAGCCACACTGAAGGCATCCAAAAGCCCCAGAGAACAGCAGGAGCCTAGCAGTGTGTATTCTAGTCCTGCACTTCCTAGCAGGATCCTGCTGAATTAGATCGTCTTGGCCTATTCTGTAATTTTCAGAGGATAATTTTAAATACATGTTACACTTCAAGTATTTATCCTCAAGACTTTAGCTCCTTATTTTACTATCATTAAAGAGAATTTTACTTCCCATTTCTGCCTTTCTGCTTAGTCTTAATCTTTCATTCAGTGTTTGACATGTAATTATATCTGGCTTTTACCTTAAGTCTCTTATAGTGTCTGAACCATAGGAAAAGTATTAAAACAGATAAATTTCCTTGATGGAGAATGTTTTCATTTCTGCTACATTCTAAGGTTCACTAAAACCATGGTGCACACACAGAGACATTGTGAAATAGTGGCAGTGTATGCGTAGACAAATTGAGTAAATATGGAACATTAGACTATAGCTAAGGCAACTCGGATAGATAACTTTGAGACCTCGGTGCCCACTGAAGAGGATACCCATGAGGAGAAAATGGTCTGTGCATCACAATTCCAGGAAAACACAGGGATTTCGTATCAGGTATTGGAGACAGGGCACACTGAAAATGGTGGAAAAACTGAAGGTGTGTGTAAGGTTTCTGAACTGAAGCATCTGGAAAGTATCCATTTCAGTTCCAGCCAAATGATTGGTCTCTGTGGTGACAGAATCAACAATGATCCAGAGAAAGCAGCACTGGGTACAAAGGATGCTAGGAATGAGAGGTCATATAAGAGAGAGGGATTGTCTAAAATAATACCTATTGAATATTGAAGCCCATAGAAAACTTGTCAACATTCATCTTCTAAAACACCAGCCAGACTGATTTTTGATTGTCAGGTGATTTTAAGATGATTCTTCTAAAACTCTCTCAAAGTAAAGACTAAAATTTACTGCTGTTTGAGTATTTACTCACTGACTTGGTTAGCTTCCTACTTTAGGACTTACAATGTCACTGACTAGGTCACATCCCATCATGTGCATGGATATCCCTGCTAGATTCGTGGTCCCTCACCATGACATACAAATGGACAGCCAAATATATACCAAGGGTGAAATTAAATTCACCAATACAAAATCATATACCAAAATTAATTTAAAAAATAGAATTTTGTGGAGCAGAGCTTATTCAGTTCAGTGACTACAACTTAAAAAGAAAAATAAAGCCCTAGTAAAACTCCTAGTGAAATAATCCATCATACTAGATCCTCGATAGAAGAACAGAATACTATTAATAAGAAATACATAGACAACACAAAAATTTATTTGCAAATTAAACAACAATATGAGAGATTAAAGAAAAACCAACAGAACACTCAGAAACTATATTTAAGAAAGCAGAACAAAGGAACAAGTGTTAAATATGGGGACTTGGAGGAAAAGTAATATAGAGTTCATCCAAGAACACCAACACATTACTAGTGGGTGTTCTGGAAAATCAGGGAAGTTAAAAGTATAGGTGGGACGTATTAGGATTAGGAGTTTACTAAAAAAATTATTCAAGATTTTTCCAAGGAAAAAAAAGACAAAATGTCCAATTTGAGCATGACCTCAAAGTAGTGAAAAAATATATAATTTCATAGTAATTTAAGAAAGTGAAGTATAAGCCATGGGCAGGCAGAAAATATTTGCAATATACATATTTCACCAAATATACAAAGAATTTTTAAAACTCAACCATAAAGAAATAAAGAAGTCAGTTAAAACTTGGGCAAAATATCTGAAAGATATTTCCACCAAACAGTCATGCAAATAACAATAAGAATATGAAAAGGTGCTCAGTATAATTTGCCATGAAAATTTCTCAGTAAAACAACATTGAGATACCACTAACACCAATGAGAATGGCTAAAACCTAAAAACACTGACAACACCAAATGCTGGTGAGGACAAGAACTCACAGGGAGTCACATTCATTGCTGGTGAAAATGGAAATTACAGGGTTTCTGGAAGAGTCTTGGAGTTTCTCACAGGACTAAACATACTCTTACCATATGGTCTTGCATTCCCAGTTATCTGACCCAATAAATTGAAGACATCTGTTCACATCAAGACAAACATATAGTTTTCATATCACATTTCTTTCTAATTGCCGTAATTAGAAGCACTTAAGATGAGTGGATAAAGAAACTCTGGTATCTCCATAAAATGTAATGTTATTCCTTGATTTAAAAAAATAGAGAGCTATCAAGATATGAAAAGACATGGAAGAACCTTCAATGTATATTTCTACATGAAAGAAGCCATCCTGAAAAAGTTAATTAGTTATAAGTTTGCAAGGACATGACATTCCAGAAAAGAAAAAACTACAAAAATAGTATAAAGATCAGTGTAACCAGGGGTTCAGGAAGAGGGAGGGAGACATGAATGGGGGGAGCACAGTGAACTTTTAAGCTAACAAAAGTGTTTTGTGTGATACTGTAATGGTGGGTACATGACATTATGTATGGCTAACCCATAGTTTTCGAAAGTTCACGTTATTCCATTTAGCTCTCATGAAAGACCTACATTAGGACCTGTTTTCAGCACCTGAAAGAAATCTGAAAAGTATTTCCACTTTTATAAAAGAGGTGAAAATCAAGACTAGCTTTCAGTGTGTGTTTTGCATTGAGCCATTAACAGAGGCAGTGAGAGCAGCCCCACCAAGCTCCTCTCCCAGTAAGAACACTCCACATCATTGTATCAAAACCCAGCAGTTTCACACAGTGTCAATGAGCATCTGTGATTTATCCTGATTGATTTTGAGCCTCTGTTAGCAAGATATGTCCTAAATACCAGAAAACTCTAAGAGCAGTTATTTTGGGGTCCAGGCATGCTCAACAAATTTTCCATGTGAATTCATGTTAATTGCTTCTTTGTTTGGTGCCATTATGGCTCAGGAAAGGTTTTAGAAGAATGTTCTACTTTTGGATTGTGGGGAGAAAACATGTACTTGTCAGAAGCATAGAACTGAAGACAGAAAGAGTGATCCCTAATGTAAACTGTGGACTTTGGTTAATAATAATGCACCGATACTGGTTCAGTTGTTTAACAAAATCCAATGCTCACTCATTGAATTTTAATATAAAATGGGAGGAAGAGAACACACTAGTAGCTTTGAAAGGAAAATGAATAAGGCAGTAAAAAACAGGGGCACCTGGGTGACTCAGTCAGTTAAGAGTCGGCCTTTGGCTCAAGTTGTGATCTTGGAGACCTGGGATCAAGCCCTACTTCTGGATCTCTGCTCAGCGGGGATTCTGCTTCTCCCTCTGTTTGCAATCTCTCTCTCTCTCCCTCTCTCTCAAATAAATAAATAAATAAATAATCTTAAAAAAAAAAAAGGCAGTCACAAACAGCCAATACCTGAATGTCTAGAATCAGAATGGCACTGCTAATTACCACAGCAATGTGGGAATCTGGAAGATAGCATAAAGTCCCTTCACAATGTTGAGGGAAACTACTGGGCTCCTGATGATAATGGTAGTCACTTTCATGTAAATATGGCCACAGACTTCTCTCCTTCCCTCAACTTCTGAGGAGCAAGAAGAAGAGCAAGCAGAACCAGCCATGTTTTCATGTGTAGGGAAATAAGCAAAATCAAATAGCTCCAGAAGCCCCACTAGAAAAAGACTGTCTAGGGGAAGAAGGTTGGGGAGCAATAGCTTACTGTTAGTGAAACACTGAAAACAGCAGCCCTCCAAAATTTGGCACTGAAAACACATGCCAAAAAAGAGAGTCCACCCCATGGTGTAAAAGAGTGAAAACATACATTTTGAGTCAGATATTCCATTACAGGGAAAAGTTGGTGGTCCAGGGAAACAGGCTCAAAAACAGTCTTAAGAAATTGTTGATTTTGTGGCAGGACAAACAATGACAGATATGGGTTTCAGGGATGCCTGTGTGGTGTGGTCCTTTAAGCATCTGAATCTTGATTTTGGCTGAGGTTCTAATCTCAGGGTTTGAGATGGAGCCCTGAGCTAGGCTCTGTACTCAACAGGGAGAATGCTTGAAGATTCTCCCTCCTTCTTCCTTAGCCCCTCTCCTGCTCACGTACTCCCCCTGCTCTTTCTCAAATAGATAAATAAACATATAATTTTTAAAAGATATGTATGTATGTTAATGTAGACAGTAAACTTGTAAACCACCTTACCCTACTATAATCTCTGACCCTTTTATAATGAACTGTGTTTAACATTCCAGGTGACCATGAGACATTTATAATGAAAAGTTTCTATAGAAGATATATAATTAAAATAAAAATGTTTCTGCTGATAAACCTTCCATCTCCCCTATCTGAAAATACATAAACACAATCACACGCACATGTGTCAGAGAGAAAGTAGATTATCTCTCTCTAATCTATCATTAGGAATAATTTGTAGATATGGGCATAAAATAAGAAAATAAAGACAGAACAGAAATAGACAAGAAATAAATCCTATGTTTTAAGAACTGCTTAAAGTCAGGATAGAAAGAAAAATACAAAATCATTTCAGAAATATTTACTACATTTTCATTCTTTTCTGCTGTGTAACAAACCACCGCAAAACACATTGCCTCAAATAACAATGGTTTATCCTCTCGCACAATTCTGTGGGTCAACAATCCAGGCTGGGCTTGACTGCATGGTTCTGTTTCCTTGAGGAATAGGCTGTGATCACTCAGGGGGCAGCATCTGGCTTGGAACTCCACTGAGTTGCAAGGTCCACAGATTGCTTTCCCATGTCTGGTGCCTTTGTGCTCATGTACATAGTCATACTCTCCCCATGGGGATAGCTTCTTCATGTTATTGGTTTAACCCCAGTATGGTCCTATTCCTAATACAGGTGACAGGCTTTGAACAAGAAACAAGGTCGAAGTTCCCAGACTTACTTACTAACTTTGGCTCAGTAACCTGAAAACACCACCATCATTCTGGCTACTTAATTGGTCAAAACAACTGTCATCCCAGGTTCAATGGGAGGAGACATGGGCTTGCCTTCAAATGATAGCAGAAGCTTGCACCCATGGAAAAGGGTGTGATTACAGTCAGCTTCTCAGATTACCTTCCACAGTGTCCAAATATTGTAATAGGAATTCAGAAAGCATAATAACCAAGAGAGAAAAGAGTAGTGTAAGGTCAGTGATAGAGAAAAGACAAAAAGGTTTTATACATGTAGGAAAGCATTCTCTCAAAAGTAGTAAGAGCAAAACCAAACAATAAAACCAAATTGAAACTAAGGTTATAATTATAACCTTTGTCAAAAGAATCAAATAATCCCAATGCATTTAGAGAAGAGTTATAAAGACTGAGAAAGTTAAAAAAAAAAAAAAAAAGAGAAGTCCAGCACACAACATAAAAATCCACATAAAAATTGAAATGAACTGGGTGATGGACATTAAGGAGCTACTGAACATCTGAACATCTGAAACTACTGATGTACTATATTTGCCTAAATTGAATTTAAATTAAAAAATCCAAATAAAATCTCTGTAGTAGCCAATGACATTTCTTAACCCTTCTGATGGTAACTCTACCATGTGACCCATGGAAGAGAGATACAGCCAAGAAGCCTTAAAATGTCAGGTAAATAAGATGCCAGAATTCAGTATTAGCAGCCTTCTAAAAAGGATACAATGCTTCCACATGTGTCCTTGACCATCTCCATTTCCAGATGGCTCCATGGGAACAGGCTGTGACGGCACTAGCAGGAGTGTCTGCCACACAAAGGAGAACGGCACATTTAATGGCAAGTGTGTGTTAACCTGGGTGTGCAAGAGTGCTGGGCAGAGGACGACCTGCACACACGGTACATGGGAAGGATGGGGTGGGGGCGCTTCTCCCTGAAGCCAGCCTGGGCCCTCTCCTTCCAGGAGTGAGTGGAGTTCAGTCCTCTGGGGGCTGACACTCTTGAGCCCAAGAGATGCTGGGAGGAGGTATAAATACTCAGCTCCCCATTTCCTCACCATGTTGTGAACATCGAATGGCTTTTCTTTTCTCCCTCTCAACTAGTTAAATATCTTCAGGATCCTAAAAAATACAGGTAAGAAGCTGATTTTTGTTCAGCAAGGACATGTATAAAAAGACATCAGAAATTTAAAAAAAGAAAGAAAGGAAAGGAAGGAAAGGAAAGGAAAGGAAGGAAAGGAAAGGAAAGGAAAGGAAAGGAAAGGAAAGGAAAGGAAAGGAAAGGAAAGGAAAGGAAAAGAGAAAATCTTAGGAAACCACAAAAGCTGCTCAGTATTCCTAGAACTTAATCATCTTGCATTTCTCTTAAGCCTGACTTTGGAGGTACTGTGTGGCTGTGACTGGACTGCCTGGGCAATTGTAGTGACTCTGGGCTCTCTTCCTAAATAGATTGTCTGCAAAAAAGCACAAGTATATATTTTTCTTTCTGAATATGTTTATGCACTGGTTGTCTATCTTTGATTTGTGGCTCTGAATGTTGGGCATACATGCACCAAATTTGTAGTAAGACCCAGTAATAGGATAGGGCTCAGGAGATAAACAAGCCTAATAGTTAAAGACCTTGTATATGTGTCTATACACAAACCCATGCATATTTTTTTTCCAAAGAGTTCACTGGATATTCACCATGTAGCAGGCGCTGAGCTTAGCACAGAGTAAGAAGCTGAGGCTCCCTAAACAACAATGATGTTACACTAGTGCTCAGGCAAGAATAAAACTCCATTTCTAAGCCCATTACGTTCCCCATGCTGAACTGCCTACACCTTACAAAACTAGCATGACGGATTAGAGGTGCAAATTACAGTGGGTGTCGTGTGTCTAGTGTTAGATGGTATGTCTTGGCCTGTGTGGTTACTGTAAAGTAGACCTATCCTTGTCCAGTGGAGCATAAGCCTGCTGTCCAAAAACCTGAATTTAGTTTACAATAACAATGATTTTGATCTTAATGATGGCAATTTTGGGAGTGCCCTAAATTCATCCATGGCGGGGATAAAAATGTGTCTGATTTAACAACCATCTTTAAATACTAAGTTCAGAGTTTATTCACTTTTTAAATTTATATTTTTTATGTATTTTAAATTGAAAGAGTAATCTTCAAATTAAGATATTTTAGTGGTAATGTTGTGAGAATTAGTCTCACCCAGTATTTAAATCTAATCTATGAACCCAGAGTTACACTGTCCCTACT